>SNQJ01S0063808.1:26893-53657 GCA_010110895.2 Picea sitchensis | reverse complement strand
GGGGGGGGATAGAGAGTGATGGAGTGATAGAGTAACAATATGGAGGTTCTATGTCATGTTCTATCTCAATATCTAGTTCATCGTCTAACTCTAGATCTAGCTCTATGTCATGGTCTAGGTCATGGTGTACGTCAAGGTCTAGGTCATCATCTAAATCTAGATCTATCTTTATGTCGTGGTCTAGGTCTATGCCATGGTCACCATCATGGTCATTGTATAGGTCCAGGTCATGCTTAGGTCTTGTTATGTCTAGGTATTGACATGTCTAGGTCAAGGCCATTTCTTTCCTTGCAATGTTATTATATTTTTATTAATATGGTTTATACATCTAATTGAGAAATTCTTGTCATACAAGAAACCCTAAATTCTAGGGTGTGGAAACTTGAATACATACTACAATGCTAAAATCAAACTTATAAATGTTATATCAATTCTCAATAAACAATGTTTTCTCACATGACTTCAAAGAAGATTACCCTACAATGATTTCTAACCCAATGTCTGTAAACTCATAATATATTTTGTATTTTGTAAAATCACAAAGGAATAGCCAAAATTAGTAGTTAGAAAAGAAACATATTTACTCTTAATAAGAAAAAATTGTACGATTTCATATAAAATCCCAATGAAGAGCCAATTCGGTTCATTTTTACCATTAATTCCCCTTTTTGCATATTTTAAACCACATCTCAAAAAGATTGATATTTTGCATCTTAAGGCCATGGATTTATTTCATGTCAATGGAAATTTATGTTTTTTTTATAAAAAATGTGGCCATGCATCCTCCACTGATGTTTCATAAGCATCCAATGTTTGTAGAATACATTCTTAAACATCACATTTTCTTACTTGTTGAGCCACATCACCCATAATAATATTGGACTAGATGTTCATGTATTCTTCCATGTTAGTCTTCATGGAAGGATTATTTGCATTCTTCTATACCCTATCCATCAACCATTAAAATTGTAATTTATATTAACTTTAAATGTTACTCATTGGCCAGATATGATCTTTTAAATGAAAGGTTACCAGAGATTCTAAAAAGGTGAAGTTTTATGGCTCTACTTGAAAAAAAAAAATAATATTCTATCCCATTAGAGAAGAATAATATTGTAGCAGACCTCTGCACTCTAAGAGTTACGTGAAGATAATGTACAATTTTTTATATAAATTTTTTTATATAGATTTCATTTGAATAGTTTGTTGAGATTATGTAACCAATCCACTGCATTTAACATCAAAGTAGGGTTTAATTTTCCAGAACTCAGCATTTAAAGAATCAATAGAAGGTTTGAAAATAAAAATCTCAGTCTAGGTCAATGAAAGCACTTCAAAATTCAAATTTAAATCCACATAAGAAATAAATAAACTTTCATTAATAAATACAAACAAATAAATAATATGATGAAGTTAATGCAAGCATAGAGCCTCATCTCATTATACCTAATTTCAAAACTTCTTTTAACAAAATATTTCTCATTACTCTCGCACCTTGCACATATTTCTCCCATGCTATGCATTTAGTCTTTCTCATCACTTTGCACCTTCCAGATATTTCTCCCTTGTTATGAATTCAAGTATTTCCTTAGACCATATGTTTCAATAATTGGATATGAACATGATAAAAACATTGTTTTAAGTTTCCTTGAGAATGTAACAGTAAAAATAAAGTAATACTAAGGATGTTTACAACTTTATTAATAGCTTATAGTTGTGGACACCACATATATAATCGCACAATGAGAATATGCAACTTTATTAATAGATTATAATTGTGGACACCACATATATAACAAACACAAGATAGAGGGGGCACAAAAGGCTTGACCATTACCAGTTGTAAGTACTAATGGTAAATTTTTGGATCCATAACTATTATTTTATACTTTTGTATATTTAATCGATAGAAACCATTCAGCTTCCAAATAAAATATGCCATCTCTTCATCTTTTGACAAAATTGAATTGATTTATTATATTTGAATTAATAGGATTTATACATCTCATTTCAAGAAATGCTTGTCCTACAAGAAACCCTAAATTATTTTCATGTCAACCTGAATACATACTACTTGTAATTGGAGAATGGATCACATTGTTAAAATATTGATTCATATCTATTCAAAACACACTTTTCAAGGGCCAACCAAGTTTTAATTTATCTAATGATGTAATGCAAATAAAAGAAATGAGGATAATCTCTCTTTGCAGCTTATAACCCTAGTTTGAAAGGGCCAACCAAGTTTGAATTTATATAAAGATGCATGCAAATAAAATAGAAGAGTGTAATCTCTCTTTGAGTAGATTATATTAATATATTAAACGAACTGAGTTTGCGTGAGTGATTCCACAACAAAAAAAATTTACCTTCACAATGCTGAGTATTATTATGATTGTAAATTTTCCTCATAATCATTCTCTGCAAACATGATACTAAAGAAAACTTGTAACCTTTACTTAGACAAACTAGAACCACCAAAATGATTGTGCAGCTCGCCATACAATTGTAATTGGTCCAATACTTGTCGCAATGATTGTGTATCTCACCATATAATTGTAATTGGTCCAATACTTGTCACAACAACACCATCCTTTCCTATAAGTACAATGATAAAATCGAACTTAAAAATGTTATCTCAATTATCAACAAACAATGTTTTCTTGCGTGACTTTTGAGCATATTACCCTACAATGGTTACTAACCCAATGATTGCTAACCAACCCCATGCATTTAGCATCAAAGTAAGGTCTAATTTTTGAGAACTCATCATTTAAAGAATCAATAAAAGGTTTGAAAATCAAAATATCAGTGTAGGATAATCAAAGCACTTTAAAATTCAAATTTAACTTTAGACAAGAAATAAATAAACTTTAATTACTCGATACAAACAAATAAATACAATGAAATAAACTTTCATTACTCAATACAAAAAGATAAATACGATGATGAAGTTAATGCAAGCCTAGAGTCTCATCTGATTATATCTAATTTTAAAACTTATTTTGACAAAATCTTTATCATCACTTTGGCACCTTGAAGAGATTTCTCGCATGCTATGCATTCATTCATTCTTATAACTTTGGCACCTTGCATAGATTTCTCCCATGCTATGAATTTAAGTCTTTCCTTGGACCATATCTTTCAATCATTGGAAATGAGCATGATAAAATCTTTGTTTTATGTTTCCTTGAGTATATAAAAGTAAGAATAGAGTAATACTAAGAATGGTTACCTAGAAAAAAATCACACCATGAGGATATGAAACTATATTAATAGCCTCTAATTGTGGACACCACACATATATAACAAACAAAATACAGAGAGGGACCACAAGGCTTCATCATTAATCTTACTAGTTGTAAGTACTAATGGTAAATTTCGATCTCCAACTATTATTTTATACCTTTTTCACATTTTATTAATAGAAACCATTCACCTTCCAGTGGAAAGATGTCATCTCTTCATTTTTTAAAGAAATTTAATTGATTTATTAGATTTGTATAATAAGGTTTATACATCTCATTTCTAGAAATGTTTTTCCTACAAGAAACCCTAAATTCTACACCTAACCTCGATACATACTCCTTGTAACTAGAAAAGGGATCACATTGTTAAAATATCGAATCCTATTTCTCTCTTTGCAACTTACAACCCTAGTTTGCAAGGGCCAACCAAGTTTGACTTTATCTAATAATGCACTCCAAATAAAACAGAAGAGCATAATCTCTCTTTGTAGCTTATAGCCCAAGTTGCAATAAAAACAAACTTTCATAGATTATATTGCTATATTAAATGAATTGGGTTTTCCTGAGTGATTCCACAATAAACATTTCTTGACCTTCATTGTGCTGAGTATTAATATGCTTGTGAATTTACCTCATAACCATTCCCTGCAAACAAGATACTAAAATCAAACTCCTAGACATTAATTGGACAAACTACAACCACCAAAATGATTGTGCAACTAGCCATACAACTATAATTGGTAGAATACTTGTCACATAAATACGATCCTTTCTTGTAAGTACAATGCTAAAATCAAAATTAAAAATGTTATCTCGATTCTCAACAAACAATGTTTTCTCACGTGACTTCATATGAGATTACCCAACAATGATTGCTAACCCATTTTGTGTAAACTTAGAATGTAATCATACTTTCAACAATTATGTATTTTGTAAAATCCTCTAGGAATAGCCAAAATTAGTAAGTTAAAAAAAAACATATTTACTCTTAACCCATGAGTAGTAAAGGATCATTTACTATTTAATGGATTTTACTGAATGACCTACATCAAAAACTAGTCCGGTTTCATATAAAAGTCGAGTGAAGAGCCAATTTGGTTCATTTTTACCATTGTATCTCTTTTTTCCATAATTTATAACACATCTCAACAAGATTGAAATTCTACATCTTAAGGCCATAGATTTATTTCATGTCAATGAGAATTTATGTTTTTCATTAAAAAAAATGTGTATTTTTATATTTTCATACTTTCCAGGTTTTTGAAGAGTTTTCCCTAGTCAAAATAGAGAGATTGACTGTCACAATGAGATCAACACATTTAGGAGTGTAAACACTGGCTTGGTTGGACAATAAAACATAAATATCCATTACGATAAACAAATCAAGATCTTCAACCACATGACTCATCTATGTGCTAGTACTAGTGAATGAAAGTCATGGGGATTTCACCTTGTTGACCAATATCTTATCACATTCATTTAAGTTTAAAATTGTCAAAAATAGAGTCAACATATTGTAGGTATTATGGGGTTGTGAGCTACTTGGGGTTTCAAAATAATTTATTCAAAATACTTTGGGTAGGCTATGACATATCATCTACGAATGAAGAATTAATGCTACCAATTGTTGTTGTTTTCAAGCATGATACTAAGAGAGGAGATTTCTATAGTAATAAAGCTACCAACATTTAAAACTCAAACAAGGTGACATATATATTTTTAATTTGAGAAAATCCTAGATCTAGTTGGTAGTTATGTATAATAATAAGGAATTTTTTGACACCTGTAGTAGTTAAGTTTTACCTTGAATGATAGCTACAACATATTATAATTGTAAAACTCATAAATATACATTAGCATTCAAGGGGTTTAATTTTGGATTATTGTAAGGTCTCTTCAACAATAAATAAGGGTACCTTAATTAGTTCAAATTGGCAAAAAATTATTCGAAAGAAGAATCCCTAAAGTCCATTTCAAACCTTTTTGTACTATTGGAATTTCATCTTTTCCAGGTAGCACGATAGAAAGGTTAATGGACTGACATAATTGTATAGAGAAAAATGTGGATGGGGTTGAACTATGATAGCACACACTAAGGCCAACCCATATATTTTTGGTCATTTTGGTGGTTAATAAAAGGGAATATTCATATAAATACATCATCTAGTCTTCTATAATATATACAGATTAGGATCGAGGAGGTGATTCTGGCATCAAAGTCGCCTTGGAAAGGGGCTATTCTGAATATGATAACCACACAAATATAGAAAATATTGTATGTTTGTGCATGTTGTTAGGCTTTCCCATATTGAAAAATATGCATGGTATTCATAGTTATTACTCTAGTTTGTACGATAAGATGAATTGACACTATGTTGTAGATGATAATAGTGATGAAAACACTTCATATTTACCTCAAATATGAAGCATGGTGTGGGTTCTATTTCTAGTATTGGGTGTTGTTGTTATGAACATATTTAAGAGGTACTCCATATTCTTTTGGGATAGATTGTTCTTATAAGTTGGAGTATACACCTATGGATGAGTCATTCTAAAATTATGAAAATGATTGTATAAAGGGAACATGTGTGGGAGTAAGCTACAAGTAATTAGGGTGAATTCAATACCATTTGATAGCATCAAAAAATACATTTAAAATGAGTTCTTGACACATGGGGGGATTCGAACCTAAAAATGGGCTCCAATAGGTTATTGGCACATTGAAAAGGCATCTACAACAACAGAAATAAAATTGAGACTAAAATATATGTCTCCATAATTGTGCTTTAAAAGTGAGAGGAAGGGTGGTAGAGAGAGAATTAGAGGAAGGGGGGGATATAGAGGGAGACATAAAGGGGAAATATAGAGAAAAATAGAGGCAGAGAGAGTGAGACTAATATTAACAACAAGGATAGAAAGAAAGGGTTGAAGAGAGGTGGAAGAGAGAGGGGATTGAGGGACAAAGGTACATAGAGAGAGAGAGGGGGCATGGGGAGTGGATGAAGGGAGGGATAGAGAGGGAGTGGGTGTGAGATTCTAAGGCATGTCAAGGTAAGGTATTTACATGCCTTGTGATGTTTAAATATTTCCATGTCTAGGTATTACCAAGTATAGAAGTGTGAGGGAGAGAGAGGGAAACATATAGGGGTAGAGAGGGAGAGTGAGAGTGAGATAGAGAAGGGGGGGAGGTAGATGTAAAAGAGGGAGTAAATTATTTTTAGGAGCATGTGCACACTCTTAGATCACATGCATGCTTGTTTGAATTCATGTTTTTTGGCCAAGATTGGCAAGGTGTATGCTCAATTAGTTGGATAAAACACTCCATTTTTGTGAATACCCCTCCATATATATGTCTTTAATGTTATTTTTTCATAGGCTAAACAATTCAATTATTGATGAAATTATAAACATAGATCAAGTCATCTATGCATATTTCAAATATAGAATTAAAAAAAATTACTGTTTTTAATCTATTTTTGTCTTAACATATATCAAAATCCTGGAATACATACCTCTCTTATTTCTTCTATAGATTTTTCTTAGCTCAACCATTTCTCAAATGAGTTATGAGGAGACCAATACCTATGATCTAAATTTTATTTTCTCTATCATTAATAAATAAGCAAAATTGTTGTACAAACACACCAGAATGGAATTATATATTTGTTGTCATTAATAAATAAGAAATCATTGTACAATACACACCAAAATGGAATTATATATTCACAAATTAATAAATAAGCAAACTCAGGAAACACCAACTCAATCCAGGCATAAGTAAGGCACAGGCATTAAGCAAATCTTACTCAGTGAATATCATTCTGCAGTATGGAAACTAATTAAAACTTAACAACTACTATCACATGAAATAAAGAAATAAAAATGATTATCTGTACGAAGTAATGAGTAGACAAACCATTCAATATAAAAATAAGATGTTGTGGTATGACTCTATATCATAGAAATAAAAAAAATGTAATCTATCTACAACTCAATGATGCACCGACAAACCATTCAATAATAAAGAGAAAAACATTCTGGTAATGATTCTATATCATAGAGACAAAAACAATAAAGAGAAAACATTCTGCAATGATCTCTATAATGTAGATAAAACGTAACTCATCCATTACCAATAATACATAGACATAGAATATACATCAGTAAAAATTTCATGTAAACGATTTACAAATCACTTCCCCAATTTCATTGTCGAGTTCTTTGCAGTCAACAGGTAAAGAAATCACAGCTCTAAAGCTAAGTGGTTATTAAATTGCAGTCTCAAAATGCAACATTTACGATCTTAAAAAAATGGCAAAACAGCTAGAGTAACAAGGAAAATCACAAATACAATCCATGGCCAAAACACACCCAAATGAAATGAGCCCCACCCTTGGATAGCTTTACACCGTTTAGGCATAAATCTAACCTACTGTTAATGGTCAAACCCCAGAGATAGGAAAGCAAATTTTTTTTGAAGTGTGTGTATGCATGTACAAGGAGCATAACTATAGTCTTATTGAACGCCACTGACGACGCATATGCAACCAATGATGAACATAAGAATATGGACTGTGATGCCCATAATGTACCATGTGCATGAATGATGATCGCATCTACAAGCAAAAAATGACTCCGCTAAAAGTTAATCGACCGCCCATCCTACTCCTCCTCGTGTTAGGACCCCTCAAGACACATAATCAAATGCTTTAAGCCCAAAGCCCATCGCTCTAACCATTTCGTCTCAGTGGTTGGCTTAACGCTCTCGAGGAACATGGAGGCAAGTTTTTTCTCCGCGATCCCGCCCACACAATGGACTAAGCAACTAACTCCATTACCACAATAACATAAGATAGAAATAATGAACGCTCCCGCTTCGAGGACGCTGTGACAAGAGGACTGGCCAAATTTAACACAATTTCAAACATTAATCACACGAATAACTCACCCTAATATGTCAACTTGGTAAGAGACAATGCAGTTCAGTACAAGTCATACATACTATTACTCAAACAACGGCTACAAACAATAGTCTAAGATATTCAATTATGTTTATGACTGACGGATAAGGATCCATTTGGACTATTTCTTTTTTAACACGGAAAGGGAGGGCTTTGAGTATTACTTAGTTAGATGGTAGAACTGAATGTTTTATCGCTCACACAAAAAGCTTTTAGCTTTATCCTGTTAAACAAAGTGAAAGCTCAAAATGGAAGCTAGACACCCAAGGACACATAGATGCAATAAAAGAAATTTTTAACAACTAACAGATCGTAGAGAGAGAGATGTTCTCTACCAAACACAAAGCATGAAATGCCTTCACAATAATTGCTCACCCGGATAATAAAATAATCATGAACATTTAGATACAATCTATGAAGATGCAAGATATGTTTGAATCAAGTGATTAAAAACAAAAGAAGATAATCTATATAAGAATGCAACCCATAAGTTGACTCAAGTAATTGAAAACAAATACGATAATATTGGTAAAGGACTTCATAAATCTTTCCATGTAGTTATACTCATCTTGTGTATTGTATTTTATGAAAGCATAATTAAATATTTAACTCGTTAACCATAAGATATACAACTATTATATTCTTCCTCCCCCAAACTAAAATTTATCATCATATTGGAATTAAAAAATACCTCGTAAAAACTACAAAAATCTGCAGAATAATAAGATCTGTCGCTAACAATAAATAAAATGCTAATTGGAGTGACAACTATCAAAGCTACAGCCGATGATGATTTAAGTTAGTTTCCAAATTATGTGTCACTTCATTCAGAATTGCATCATATATTGTACATCATCGGTCATAACGCTCACATCAATTAAGAAGGGCACTTCATCCTAATATAAAACGATTTTAAACAACTGTAAAAAGGCACTAAATGAACTGCCTCCTATCAATGTCATAATTAATTTGAGTAAGTATAACCATTCATTTATGGAGGCCAAAGATAGATTATATCCTAAAGTTAGGGATCTCAAATTGAATAACAACATGCATCCTAATTAAAAAGGACAACTACCATAATGACTCTTGAATTAAAAATTACATTATAATCTATATTCAAATGCCATAATGTGCATCATTAATTACATTATAATTTACATTGAAGTAAAATCTACCATAATGACTTTAATTGCCATAATTTAAAAAAGGGCCACCTTTGGAATGGAATCCATCCATAATTCCATGATAATAAGTAAGGATAAACACTAATTTAAGGAAATCGGGGGTTTAAGAAGTCAATATATGAATCCTTTGTAAATCCACGCAGATGTTATATTTGAACAACCACCTACCCATATTTAAATACGGCTATCTATAAACAATAAATTTTGGGAATGATTGTAATTAAATGTAACCGTTAACTAATAAGACAACATATAGTAATAATATCTTAATTCCGTGTATGTTTTCAATTGAATACAACACCTCACTTCAAAATGGAAAATTCCATAATTACCATTAATTCTTTTAAGCGATGGACAGAATTAGAAAACTGACGTAAACACTCCATATATAGAAATGGACGCATGAAAATAGCAATAAAAACGTAAAAGCTCACAATGTGGAAGTTTAGTTAAAAAGGATCCATTTAAGCCATCAAATCGCTCGCCAGCCTCCTTTTAACTGTCACCGCTGGGTGAAAGTTTAATCCAAACAACGGATACGTCATTAAAGACCAATTATTGAGTTAAATGAAATTGCTTGCGTGACGTGAACTTAATCTCCAAGGAACATAGCATGACAGCCAGACGAAATCAACTCACTTTACACAAAATCAATACATTGGTAAAACGCCATGACAACGATAGACGAAATCAACGTACTGTACACAAATCAATACATTGGTAAAACGCCTTAACCCATGCTGGACCTAGCACGCCTCGGCAAAGGAAATGCCCAAATGTTCTTAACTCAACACGCAGCATCCGCATTAACATAAATCGGTTATACCACCACCGCATCCGGTGAAAGTGGACACACGCACCATGTTTAATATCCGCATAAATAAAGACGCCCATGACAAAAACGCCCAACATAATGAAAGAAAAACGTTCATTCAATAGCTGCCCATATGCCCAATAACAATGGTAACACACAGTTCATTTACATTTAATCGAAGATCTGAAACGCCCAAAACTATATTGTCGGTTTACCGACGGCTAAAAGCGCGGCTAATGGCCGTGCTTAAACAATTTGGCTCTAATAAAATGATTACCGCCGTGAAATGAATCAATCTTGAGAAACAGATTATGAATATAAAAGGGATTGGCAGAACTAGCTATTCAAAACAATTATATAAGACAAAATGGACAGAACAAACGCACCAAAACCATTTCTTGAAACGAAATTTACCGACAAGGTTTTATTTTCGGCGAATGACAAACATACCCTACATTATCACAAAGGCTAGCATTTATATTAGTTAGCGTGACGAAATAAAATGTATACCAAAGAATATTAAATTTACGCTTATCCCTAATACAATACAGAAAAAAGGGATATACAAAGATCAAACAACATTAAAATTTCCTCCAATAAACAATGCCTTCTACCACCACCACACTCAGTTCATACTGTTGCTCACGCCTGCCGAAGATTTCCTGCAAATTCGCCACGCCCCATCGCCCGCCGCTGCCTTGTTTGCCACCGGAATGGCACTGCACTTCCACTAAACGCGTGGGTACTTTTGTTTCCGTCAGCCTTCCCCAGCCAAGCAAAGGGACCACATTGGGTACCAGAATCATCAGCTCACCGCTTCCACGACCGAAACATCTGGCTAAAGCTGAGATTACACCAACTCCTCACAAGAAAACTATCAAACCACAATTCGGCAGCGCAACATTACGCTAACTGCTTATCCCTCTTTTTCCTTTCCTCTTGAGGCAGCCAAATGATACCCACCTACTTTCCTGATTATAATATCATGCCCAAATTCCCTCACTTCCCCAAAAATCGCTCTTTAAATTTCTCCCAGGGTTCCTAGATCCCCTCCCCTGCTTTTATTCACTTTCCTAAAATGATGTTTCAAATTTAAATTTAAATGATGTATCTTTTCGTTTTTTCCTAATGTCCCCTTCCAAAAATTTATGTTTTCTTTAATTCTAGTTTCCATATTTTATTTTATATTATTTATTTATTTATTTTTCTTCTTTATTCTCTTCCCATTTTATTTATTATTAAATATATATTTTTGTTAATCCCCCAATTGATAAAAGTGCTTTAACATTCTTTTCTAACATAGATACACAATACTAATATTATTTTATTTATTTATTTATTTATTATTTATTATTATTATTATTATTTTTTCCTTTTTTCTATCCTAGCTTTTATACTCCCTTCTTTAGTACTTTTTTAATTCCCCTTGAAATTAAACATCAAGGGTTTTGTTTAAATTAACCCCCTCATTTAATTCTTTTACTTTAGAAGTTTTAATTAACTCCTAGGTGGGTGTTAATTTATGCCCTGCCGATAGAGGATCTTTCGGTCCGGGTCAAATTTTATCTTAGGGATGTTTTTTATTCTAGGTTTGATTTGAACAGAGATACAAATTAATTAGGGGCGTTGTAAGAATGTGTGCTAAGGTCTTTGTGGTCAACTAGGGCTGTCTCTATCATCATTCCCTGCTTACGTGTTCTTCTGTGACGCATCTGTGCTCTAAGGTGCCATCAGCTGATCGCTTGTGCAGACGTGCCCTTCAGGATGCACCACGGCTCCAAGGGTGCCACTCACAAACCTGACTGATTGGTAGACATATATAAACCCTAGAGTCAACACTCCACCAAATGAAATTGTGGGAGACTAAAGGATTCTAAAGAATAAGGACCCCACCTTATTGAATGACCCTTAGAACTACTTTCATGATGACTGTCAGCTCAGCCTCATGGTATCAAGTGGATCCTCTAACTAGTGCACTATAATCCCATGGCCGAGCTACTATGGAGTGCTAGTAGATGTGGTGGTGGGATGTTGTCCACACCTCTCCACACCTCTCCAGGGAACTCATGTGTATTTCCCTTTACCTATATGTGAGTCCTACGGTGCTTACTGCATCATCAACCATCATGTCTTATCATGTGTCACACATCATAAAATCAATAGCATATCATCAAATCAAACAATATCACCATAAATGAAACAACTGAAATACCCCACTCCCCCGACTCAACTGAGTCCAAGGGAGTTCCAATCATGCTCGTGATCTCAAGGTCCAAACCCCGCAGACACTAAAGAAACTGAAATAAGACTGTCACATCAAGGTAGTAAAACATCCTGCCATATAACTTAACGCATCACAATGAAAAAGTTTTATCATCATAAAATTCAGCATCACTTGCAGCAAGTGTCCTCAAAGAATAAGTTTTAGTGCCAGAAAGAAGATGTTACAGAGTAACATGGGGTCATTAAACATAGACAAAAGAAAAAATTTCCATCAATCAATAAATTGTCGGGTCAATTATTATCTTCAAGGCGCAAGACAATAGACTACTTGGAACAACCAATAGGGCTAGACAACTAGCAAGAACATCATCTTTCACACATCATGCACGCACACAAAAGTAGGGCATTTGAATCCATGGGTCTATTAACACCAAAGTGATGACCGTAGATCTAACTCCTGGATGACTGCTCATGCATGGACTGATAATCTAGGGATGAAAGAAAAAATAAATAAAATCATCACAAATCAATAAAAACCATAGGATGTTTAAGACATGCAGGGATTGAAGCCAAGGGAAGAGGAGCTTATGGATATGGGGGGATTCATTTATCAACTAAATGTTAAGACAATCATTTTATTTACCCAAAAAAATATACAAAACTAAAAGCATAAATCATAATAACAATCTACAATGCCGAAATAAAGGAAGCGTACCATAACCCAAGTCGCCCGCTCTGAGTTGTTGTCCCATGCACTCCATTCCTCTCCCACTTTCCATCTGATGAGACCTCACTGGTACCTCTTAACCAACTCTAGGGGTACTCTTTCTTTTCCCTTAGTCCCTCGAGCCACAAAGGAGCCACACACATTGAACCAAATATCTACTAGCTCCCAAAGACGACTGCAAGGCTGCCACACTCACCGATTTGGATATCCCAACTCTCAAACTCTAAGTCAGTCAAGTATAAATTATGCAGTGTAATCAAGCATGCACAACAAAAGAGATCCATCCTCCTCCTCCTCCTCCTTTATATAGATTTTCCAATAATTCATTTTCCCAAAATTCCTTTTAATTTATTGTTCAATAATTTAATTCATAAAAATCCTCCCCATACTTGTGTCACCCATTCCCTTCATTTCACCATAAATTAATTTCCTTAATTAATTAATTACCCTATTCTCCATCACCTAAAGGCACTCCTAGAATCGCCCTAGGTGTCCCCAAATTCTCTCAAGTTTTAATGGATTTCCCCCTCACTAATTTACTATTTGAGTTTAATTTAGAAAGTTCTTAAATGCTAGATAATCTTTACTAAGTTAGACTTCTCTGCTTCAGGTTTCTCTTTTATAAGCCTCGCTTCCTAGTTTCCTAATTCATTAAAATTTCCTTTCCCCTTTTATTGAAAAACTCCACTCTAAGGTGTAGAGAATTAACCTTTTCCCTTTTTCATTTTAATTAATAAATTTTAATTAGCATAATATAGTATAACAATTATTTCCCCTTTTTCCTCCTTTTAAATTTTATCCCCAAGAGATATTTATATAAATTAATAGAATTATTCTCAAAGAAAATAGAAAAATAAAAAAATTAATTATTATTATTATTATTATTTATTCATTTTATTTTTATTTTACATACATAATTTTCTTTTACCACAAGTTTCAATTCCAGACCAATATTTTAATTTTCGGGATGTCGGATGACGTTTTATTAGTGAAATTGTTTTAAATTTTCTTATCACATTATTCATCCTGCATACATCTAGGTTTAGTCATTTATTAAACAACAATGCAATGTTCCCTTTAGTACGCACTAGGTGCTCCAATGGTACCACTCACCTCATTCTATTTCCCCACGCATGGCTCCCCTGTGACACATTCACGTGCTCCATGGGTGCCACCTCCGCCTCTGACTGGATTTAGAGACACAAAACCCTTGGAGTCACTACTTAGCTAGGTGGATCTTGTGGGGAGATCTAAGGGCCTCAAGGAATAAGTCCCCTATTGCATGCCTCCCTTAGAATCATCAGAGTGATTGTTTCCAGCTTCATCCTTCACTTACTGCAGGTCTTCTAAAATCAGGGTAGTTTTTAAATCCCATAGTTTAGGCCATGGTGGGAGTGCTAGTGAAATGTGGTAGAGCTACTATCCATACCTCTCCCTCAACGCCTTTGGTAGTCATGCGTGACCCTTTCTACCTACACATGTGAGTCTAGTCAACAAGCTATCACCAGCCTACATCATCAACAAATCATGTCGTAATATATTTCATCTAATTAGATGCACAAATTATAGATATAAAACAATCAAACCCCCAATAGTTCACTCCCTAACTTGATCCATAGTCTGTTATTAATGATTTAAGCATCCTCGAGGTCCAAAATCTTAAACTGAAAATTGAGTCAATAACACCTGCCTATGTCATCCAAACAAATAACATGTCATCAATTCATAATGCCTCATAATCATAAATCAAATGCCCAAAAGTATAATAGTTCGATCACTTATAGAAAGTGTCCTCAAAGAATAATCTTGCTCAGTGTGCGCAAGAGCGATATGTTACATTGATAGAATATCGAATCATATCACTATGCTCCTCCGAACCATGCTCTATCCTATGTATCTGATAAATCTTACTCCCCTAGAACCATGCCTCTATCCTCTCGCGATTTCTGATAAATCTCTCCCTTTGTCATCAATGGAAAAGATATATATTTCCATCCTGGCTCTCCTGACCGAATCCGTCTCATTATGGTGTCAGGTACATTCAAGACATATAAGAAAAAACATTCATTTGGAGTAGAAATAACTCCAAGTCCTTGGCTAAGATATCAAAGGTTTCCCGTAAAGTGGTTTTGTAAAGACATGGCACTTCACTTTTGTGCCCACATACCAACTTTGATGTTCTTTCAAGAACCTTTCCCTGAAAGTGATACTGATTGGAATGTGATTCTTCTTAGAGTGAATCACCGGGTTCTTTGAGATACTGATGGCACTTGTATTATCACAATATATTGAATGGGTTCATCATATTTAGCTTGTATATCTGTCAGAGTTTTATTCATCCAATTAACCCGTACGAATGATGATGTCGCAATATACTCTACCACCAGATAAAGATACTTAATGATTTTTTTTTTCTTAGCTATGATACTAAACACTCACCCATGTAGAACTATGCTCCACTGGTGCTTCGTCATTCATCACAACCTACCCAATATGGACCGTAGTAGGTAATAAGTGATAGATCCTTCCTTTGAATACCATAATCCAAACTCTTATCTTCCTTTGAGATATCCGAAAGTCCTCTTCATCAACACATGTGACTCCTTGGTGCTACTTGAAATCATGCCAATGCGTGTCGAACTGCTTGCATTACATCTTGTATAGATGTTGTCACATATAATAATATACCAATCATTGACTTCCCTCATTGCCTCCGATCCGTAGACTTTGAATCATCATCTTTTCAAATTTCAATTATTTTCATGGGAGTGATAACTAGTTTGCAATATTTCATTCCAAACCTCTTTAAAGACTGATATACTTATTTGAGAAATAAAATTCCTTGGATGCTTTGGACGATCTAAAGTCCAGTGAAGGATAATAATGAAATTTCAAATTCATTCCATATCTTTTGCAAATTTCTGGCTTAACCTATCATCATCACTACCAAAAATAATGTCATCAACATAAACTTCAATTAATAAAATATTACCTTGACTTTCCTTGATGTAGAGGTTGTTGTCTGCACTTTCTTTTCTGAACCCTGCCTGCTGCAGATACTTTTCCAATCTAGAGTACCATGCTCTAAGGGCTTGTTTTAAACCATACAAGGCCTTCGTTAATTTACACACATAATTTGTGTTCTTTGACAAATGAAATCCTTTTGCTTGTTCAATATAGACTTCTTCTTCAAGTTCCCCATTTAGAAAATATGATTTTATGTCTATCTGATATACTTTAATAGTTTTGGAGCATGCATAGGCTAAAAGAAAATAGATTGCTTCCATTATGGAAATTGGGGCAAATGTCTCTTCAAAGTTGATTCCTTCAATCTGTGCATATCTTTTACATACCAGTCTAGCTTTGTTCCTTGTAACTTGTCCATCTTCATTTAATTTATTCATGAAAACTGATTTTTTTTCGATCACATTCTTATTCCTTGGTCTTGGAACCAATTCCCAAGTTTCATTTTTCTCTATTTGATCCAATTCTTCATCCATTTCCTTATTCCAAAATTCATCCTTGATGGCTTCTTCAAAACAGTTTGGTTCAATTGTAGATAAAAATGCTAGGTGTGTTTGTTCCAGTGAATGGATTCTTCTTCTAGTCTCTACTCCTGCATCTTTGTTTCTGATAATCTGATCTAAAGGATGATTCTTCTATACTCATTTACTGGGTGTCTTTGGAGACACTTGCTCTTTTGTTTCTATCGTATTCTCTTCATCTTCGTTTTCTACTTCCTTTTCATCTTCTGCTTCTTCTTCGGAAGGTTGTTTACTTGATTCATTTTCTTCTTCCTTTGATTCTGGTCTGCCTGTTTCATTAATTGTTATGTTGGTTCTTTCCACAATTGTGTTCAATCTCATATTGTAACACTTTTATGCTTTCCTTGTACTTGAGTAACCAACAAGTACTCCTTTGCCTACATGAGATTCAAACTTTCCCATTTTTCCATCTTCTCTTTTGATGTAGCATTTGCTTCCAAAAACTTTGAAGCACTTCACATTTGTTGGTCTTCCTTTCCATAGATCGTAAGGAGTTTTGTTAGTGTTGTTTCTGAGTATTACTTTGTTTTGAATGTGAACTGCTGTATGCATTATCTGTGTCCAAAAAATATCAATCAATTTTGAATCGATTAGCACTGTTCAAGCCATTTCATGTATTGTATTGTTCTTTCTTTCAACAACTCCATCCTGTTGAGGTGTCCTAGCAATGGAGAATTGACTTTTTATTCCATGATTGTTGCAGTAGTCCATAAATTCCTTTGAAGTGAATTATTCTCCATTATCATATCTCAAGCATTTGATTTTTGAATCCAATTCATTTTCAACCATTTCTTTGTAGATCTTGAAGTTTTCAAAAGCTTCTGACTTATTCTTGAGAAAACAAACTCCAATCATTCTTGTATAATCATCAACTAACAACATAAGGTATTTCTCACCATTTAAGCCCTTTGTTGTAGTTGGTACAACTAGATCAGTATGTGCAATTTCAATTCGTCTTGTCATTGAATATTCCTTTGATTTGAACTTGGTCTTTGTTTGCTTTCCTTGTTTACAGTGCTTGCATAAAGTGTTGGTTGGTTTCGTGATCGGGAGCATTTCTCTAACTACTTATCTTTTGCTGACTTTGACAAGGTTATCAAAATGTGTGTGGCCCATTCTTCTATGACATAGCCAACTTTCATCTTCCTTTCCTAGACAACATTTTTCATTTCCAATTCACTTAACACATATATGTTTCTTGAAGTTCTTGTAGCTGTAGCAATCAATTTTCATGAACCTTCTTTTCTTATCTCACACTTTTGTGAATCGAAAGTAACTTTATGACCTTGGTCACACATTTGACTCACACTTAGAAATTTATGTTTCATATTTTATACTAGTAGAACATTTTTCGTCTTTGCATTCTTGTTCTCAATTTAGACTGTGCCTTTTCCGATGATTTTGGATGAATTATTATTTCCAAAGAATACTGATCCATCTCTTTCCTTTCGTAATATAAGAAATTTGTATCTATCACCTGTCATGTGTTTTGAACACCCACTATCAACATACCAACCAATTTTCTTCTGCTTAGCTTGTAGAGCGAGTGTGAATTCTTCATTGCTATAGTGATCCTGCTTTCTTTTCCATGTCCATTTCTGAGGTCCCTGTCTATGATTGTTGTTATTCTATTGCATTTCTTTAGGAGGGATTGTCATTTTGTAATCTTTGGTCATGTGTCCAAAATTGTTACATTTGTAACATTCCACTTCAGTGCTGAAAGATTCAAACCTGTTGTAACTTCTTCTTTGTGTTTCACTAGGCCTTATTGGATAACCCTTTTGTGTATGACTTTCAAAGTAGTTATTGTTCATGTTGTTAGCTCTGCAATTTACAACTTTATGCCCAAAATTATTACATGCATAACATAAACCAAAAAATAAAGTTTGATACCTAGGAGTTGAATATTTTCTAAAGGGAGGTTCTCTTATGAATCCTTCTTCTTCTTGAGGCCTATCTATTGGTTGTTGATTCTAAAATATGAATATTCTTGGTGGAGCAGTGTCCCCATAATATTCCTTGTATATCTTCCTATCCCCTCTGATTGTTTCTGCATAGATTTTTGGATGTGCTTCTTGCTCTGTTGTTTTGGAGCTTGATCCATTTTCTATAGGATTGTATCCAAGTCCAGTCTTGTCAAAATGAGATTTTTTACTGTTGATAATGTGATCCAAAACTTTTGAGCTATTCTACATAATTTTCTTTTGAATATCCTTTCTTAATGTGACAATTTATGCTTCCAAGTTTTCAATGATTCTGTCCTTTTCTTCTAGCTGTTCTTCGAGTGCTTCTTCAATTCTTTTATCTTCTTCTATTGGAACCTTCAATTTTGTGATCATTTGTTCTAGTTCTTGAGTGTCTTCTTTATTTTTTAGTTCTCCTTGTAGTTTCTTTTTCTTCTTCTTTTCTCTTTTGGCTCTTCATTTTCTTCTCTGAATTGTTCATATCGTTCTTCGACTTCTTCATATTCTTCTTCGGAGCCTTATTTATCAGAGTCTTCTATTTCCATGAATAGAACTCTTTCTGTCTCACTGTCATTGAATTCATCTTCATCTGATGATGAGATGTCTTCCTTGGTGCATAAGCTTTTCTTGAAAAATTTCTTTGTAGTTCTTTTTCCTTTATATGTTTGGTTGCCTTTTGAGTAACCTTCATCATTTCTCTTTTTCTTATGGGGACATTTGTTAGCAAAATGACCAATACCATCAAAATTCAAAAAAATTAAAGGAATATTACCTCTATACTTACCGTTGGTTCCCTTGTTCAGTCTTTTGACGAAGTTGGCCACTTCTTCATTATTTTCCGATTCGTCATTGTTGCTGCTATTTTCTTCTTGTTGCCTTTTCTTTTTCTTTGATATTTTGGATGATTTGAAGGATGCTTCTTTTACATCTAGATTTTCCTATTCATTTCTCATTTCATATGTTGTGAATATTCCATACAGTCTCTCCCTGCTTATTGAGTTTAGATCCGATCTTTCTTCTAGTGTTGATATCTTAGGGTTAAATCTCATAGGAAGAGATCTTAGTACCTTTTGAACAATTACAAATTCTTTGATTTCTTCTCCCAATCCTATGATTTCATTCACTATTTCATTGAATCATAAGAAGTAGGCTACAATATTCTCATCTTCCTTCATTTTTAGTTGTTTGAACTGACCTCTGTAAGTTTGAAGCTTTGTTGCTTTGACTTTTGTATCTCCTTCATAAATATTCTGAAGATTGTCCCAAATATATTTAGAGGATTTACAATGTGCAACTTTGGTGAATACTGTATCATGGAGACCATTCAAAAGTGCATTTTTATCTTTGGAATTATTCTCACCAAGTTTCACTGCTTTGTCATTTGTTGGTGGAACTGCTGGTGTTGTATATCCATCTACAATTGATTGCCAAACTTGAAATCCTTGTGCCTGTATATATGTCTTCACCCTTATTCTCTAAAAAGAATACTTTTGTCTATCAAACTTTGGTATTCCATTTTTATACAAGTTGGTACTCTCCATGATCTACCTTTCAGTGGTTAAAATGATTTCTAAAGGAACCATATTTGATACCAATTGTTGGATTACTGAGAGGGGGGGCGAATCAGTAATAGACAAATTTAATCCAAGTGTTATATCAATGTACCATTATCATCCAATAACTATAGAGTAAATAAGTAATGAACA
Source organism: Picea sitchensis (assembly GCA_010110895.2). Lineage (NCBI taxonomy): Eukaryota > Viridiplantae > Streptophyta > Pinopsida > Pinales > Pinaceae > Picea > Picea sitchensis. The sequence goes on along the minus strand of SNQJ01S0063808.1, from coordinate 33,282 downwards.
AATTAATAATCATATACATACATAGTACACCAGTGTTTTACGTGGAAACCCAAAGCGGGAGAAAACCACAGAATGATTTTTATTATATGTCTTGAAGAATTACATTCATTAGAAGCACCAACTTCCTTTGTTTTCCAGCTGCAACTAGAAGGAGGATCCAAACCAAAGCTCCAACTCCCCAATTCTTTGGCTACAACCAAAATGAGGCTACAACCCCCTATGTTCTCCGACTACAACCACCTATCCTTGCCCCGTCCAACTGCCCTGAAGTAGAAGTATAATGAGGGAACCATTATCACACTATCATTATGATATATACTGCTGTAAACATGTACCAATAAACCTAAACCATGAATCAACCAACATCAACATGTACCTCAACCTGTAATCAACCTATACCATAAAAAAATGCATCAACCATGCACCAACCTGTACCAAACAACCTGTAATCAACATGTACCATAAACAAGTGAAACCAACCATGTACCTAGTATGTACCAATTGTGTGTCAACTGTTCATCAACTATGACTCATCAATATGTACCAACATCATCAACTATACACCTCATGTATGTGCCAATGCATCAACTCCTTGTCTCAACCATGTACCCAACATGTACCTTAACCAAAAGCCCTTAACAATTTAATCATCCAAATATGATTTTTAACTTTGTAATGGACCTGGTGTATATGATCACATACCTGCAGACCTTCCTTAACTTTAACAACAAAAGACTAGCATTTTCATCAAACTTTTCTTTAGTCTCACATGACTAGTTTTGGATTAGTCAAGAACCCTAACTTGAAATAATCATAACTTTGTATTAGTAATGAATAAATATATGAAACTTATATGCAATGTTATTCAATGTGTTTTATACAATTCCTCCTGGTGTCACTACTTGGAACCTCTCAAAAAAAGAGTTATAGCAAAAAAGACATACCTTGCTGAATTATGGCTTATTCTAGAGAGTGATCTTGTAGAGTGTGCCCCACACATAATATTTGTTAAATTGACCTGAAAATGTTACAAAACATACTAAAGACTGTGTTGTAACCAACACATTTGGTCTTACTGAATTTGGATATGTTATGAATAAGTTATGTCATTTTTACCCGAAACACATTTTTTAGACTAGTTTTAGGACTAGCCACAAACCGTGCTTTCCACAGAGTGTAACTCCAAAAATAAAATGAACCACAAGATGAATTGTTTACCAGATAAACTTACATATGTTTTCTCAATGGAATAGAAATTTCATAGTCTGAATCGTTCTATAAAAAAAGTTATTGCAAAAATGGTGAGATGACCTATAAATAACATACCTTATAAAGCATCATCAAAATAATTTATCCTTCCTTGAATTCCGGCCTTCTTTTCTTCACCTTCCCTCAAAAATTCAGATTATATATCCTTTGGTTACCTCATAAACCTATAGGTATTCAATATGCTCAAGTATGTCTAAAATGAGAGAGCCCTGCCTCTTATTTATACTCTCCAAGTAGCTTCCTTAAAAACATCTTCTAGGTCACTTTGCCCACTTTCCTTATTTGAGGGTTAACCGACTTCTAATTTCTCCATTAAATTTATTATTGAAATAATTTATTTTGTATTCACTTTGAATTATAATACACTCATCACTTCACTTTATTATTTACCTTTTAAAATCTCTTAAATCACTTTGACTACTTTGACCTTTTGGAGCTTCTAGATGACATACGAGGGTCCTCCAACTTCGTAAGGCCATAACTCTCAAACCGTGAGGAGTTATGTGACATTCCACATACCACCAAAAATGGAATGACATGTAATATTGATATAGAATAGTATTACCTAAAAATATATCAAAACTCATACTATTATCCATCAAACAAATTTGGGTCCATTACCCAAACCTGGGTTCTCCAACTTCTCATGGCCATAGTTCTCTAACCGTTAGAAGTTATGTGACATTCCACATACCACCGGAAATGGCATGACAAGAATTATCAATCTAGGATAGTTTCAATAAAAAATTAATTGACCTTCATCTCATTATTCCACAAATAATCATGGGTTCTCTAACCATACTTATAGGATAACTTAATCCACAAAGCGTCTTCCTGTGAGGGATTTCACCATAAGGGGACCACTTTGGAGTTCATCCATTTGTACTTATTATCACTGGAAAAAAGAAATATCATATTTTGCAAATTTTCACAGAGATTTTAATGTAAAAACCCTAACACTTTCAGGACTTTTGCAACTATAGTTCAGTCTCGGCAATACAATATATATCACTTAGGGTATTCAAATTTACTACCGTGAATTTATATAATCAGTTCAAGAAATGGTATAGAAGAAAAATTGACATAAGTCGACAATTAATGGTACAATTACCATGCAATATAACATAATTTTATGAATATGTTAATTATTTATTGACATGCATGCAATTTATGTGTATTTATATGATTATAATAATTTATTCGTATGATATTATGGTCACGTTGTTAATCATTAAACCTTTATTTTCAAAAAAAGATTAGTTTTTTAATATATGTAAATAATATAATTAGTTAAGATTCATGTTCCTTGGACCCTGTATGCTAGGTAATTGTACCATCATTTGTCGACTAATGTCAATTTTTCTTTTGTACCATTTCTTGAACCGATTATAAAAATTCCCTGTAGTAAATTTGAATTCCCGTAAGGGATAAATATTGTACGACTGAGATTCAATCATGATGGAAACTTTTTTCGAAGTGTTGCAGTTTTCATATTAAAAACTCTATGAAAATCCTCAAAATATGATATTTATTTCAGTCATAACCAGATCCATCTTTGGACTTAGCAGGGAAGGTCGTTGTTTTATTTTTCTAGTTGTTAATTGTTTCCTTATAAGGTTGGATACATCTTGTTTGGTAGATTTGGGTACGTGCACCCCCACCTTTAGATATTTCTATTTTTCAATTTTGCACAATTTTTATCCTCCATTTAGTTAATCTGGTCAACTTGGTTGCAAATATTGATACACGTGTTGTGTTTTAAGTGATAATATTTCAACCTATCCTTTCCATCAATTATCACTTGATAAGATTGGTTTATTTCCATACTCTTGATAGATACATATTGTTATGATTTTATTTCCCTTGCTTTAGTACTACATGTAGATTCCTTAATCAGTGTTGTGGCTCCCATCTATATACCTAAGCACTGAGACTTTGATCTAGCTGAGCCTTCTCCTATACGCCATTAATTCATCTCATTGTATAGGGTTAGGGTTAGGGTTTGTATTGCATATAAACAAATTTAATGGATGCTAAATTACATGGCATTATGTATGTCCTTGTATAGAAAATCTAAATTTCCTATCGACATTCATCAACCGCAATTATGTGTTTTTGTTAGTAATAATCTCTAGGAACAAAACCAATTGTCTTGACCTTTAGGCCAACCCATTATTGTACGATAATTTTCCCATATAGTTGACAATACACTAAAAATCTCCACTAACTAGAAGGTCAGATTCTTGAGATAACCAAGGTCAGGTCACTCATCTGGATTTTGTAATAGGTCCTAACTAAAAGGTCGTACTTGAAGTAGATTTATAGTTCAACACTAACAAGATGCACTCCAATGACACTTTGAATGTTATGTTAATTAAACTTTCTGTTTAGAATGCATCTTTTTATGTTTTCTTATTTACTTGGGTTGATACTATGGAAAAATTGTGGCTAATATTTGGATTTTGGAATTTTTTGATATCAAAAGTTTAAAATATATACATACTGAAATTAAAGTTTCCCCTCATTTTCTGTGATCAAAAATTCTTTTCTTCGAAAACAATTTTTTTTTCGATAAATATAAGAGAATAAAAAAATAAAAAACTTAAAAAAAATAGATTAATTTTATATTTTGTACTTCATTCCTATTAAATATTTCAAATATTTCTAAAACATATGATCCCTTAGATGATAATTGGTTGGTGTTGGCATCTACTATAGGTGTAGTCTAAACATCCTACATTTTGGAGTTTTCTAACAACCATCACTGAAATCCAGCTATTAAATTGTTGGTGAAATCACAATTTTTTGTTACTTTAATTTCATTTTTAATGAATATATGGATTCAATGCACCGAAAAACCCCAGAACACTAATATTGTACATAGTCAACAACTCACATATGCAATTCCAACAATTGCTAACTGAATTTCAAGAAAAAATGGTTGAAAAAAATGCTCGAAAAGACTCCAAAGAGAAATATGTATTGTTTATGGATTAATATATATTGTTTTGAATCTAGTAAAGAGAAACAACCAAGGTCCTTTCCCTGACCCTCAATCCATAGTGTCATCATTGGGTATTTTTAGGTCCTTGAGTAGTGACTAACATGAAGATATATTTGCAGGCTAGCAACTTTATTCCATGGTTTGTTGTGTACCATAACTGGTTCTCATTGAACTGTATGGCTTATTGTTTCCTGAAAATATTGTTCTTTTTCAAGATATCCATTTAAATGTCCAAAACAAGACATCCATTATCATGTCCTTGTCATTAAGGGGTGTGCCTAATAGGAACGACGTCCTTTTCTCTTGCGGGTCACGAGTGCTTCTAGCTACATGCCTACCCTATGGTGTTATTATATGGAAGATTGGGAGGTCTCAGTTGGGTTCAAACTACTCAGAGTTCAGATAAATTGCAAGAATGCCACCATCTATTTGGAAAGATTTTAAAAGAAAAGTGAACATTCCTTTTGGGAGTTTAAGGTTTTACTTTCATGTAATGAGAGGTTTGGTGTGCAACACATAGGATAAAGTTAATGAGGTTATTGTTAAACGTGTTTATAATTTAAGTGAAAATATATTGAGATAGCTTTGTACATGTCAAATAGACGAAATTTTGTATTTTAATACATGTATTTTTTCCTTTCAACCTAGATGAGATATAAAGGTCAAATAAATCAACTATTTCATTGTTCATAGCATGTATTTTCTACAAAATCCTTGGTGTTGCTTCCTATGGGATATGGAAAAGGGTGTGGTTTTTCATCATAATTATAGACAATTTTTTTATTTTCATATTATGTGTAATAAATAAAATTAATTCATGGATTTTCATCACAAACACAAACAATTGTTTTTCCTTTGTCATATTGCAATGTACAATTTTGTATAATTATTTTATAAACACTTTCATTAGTTTTTTTAAAAAATTATATTATTTTTCTTTGTCACATTGCCATTTAGAAGTGAAATTAATAATATGTATTTTCATCACAAACACAAACAATTATTTTGTAACTAATTCAAGTCAATCTTTTATTTTGTATACATTTCCATTTACAAGTGGAATTAATAATATGGATTTTCATCACAAACACAAATAATTATTTTGTAACTAATTTGAGTCAATGTTTTATTTTTTATATAATTTTGAAATAATAGATCACCACTATTAAATTATTATTCAAAACTAGTTTTCACAAAAAGTTATTCATTTAAGGGATGGTGCATTTTAAAAATATTTTTAATAAAAAATGAGTGCATGTTTTATATTAGTAAAGAAAAATATAACATCTCCAAAATGCATGCACATTTTTGATGAGTAAATAAAAATTCCATTTCTCCTAAAAATGCACGTTTTTACTTAGTAGAGAGGAAAATCCCTTTCTTTTCCTGAATCAAGATATTCAGCCACATGATGCATCTATGAGCTACTACTAGTGAAGGAAAGTCATTGGGACTTCACCTCGTTGACCAATATCCTATCACATTCATTTAAGTTTAAAATTGTCAAAAATAGAGTCAACATATAGTAGGTATTAGGGGGGGGTGAGCTACTTGGGGTTTCAAAATAAATTATTCAAAATCCCTTGGGTAGGATTTGACATATCATCTATGGATGAAGAATTAGTGCTACCAATTTATATTGTTTTCAAGAATGACACTAACTAAGAATTTTTCTATAGTAATAAAGCTACCAACATTTAAAACTCAAACAAGGTGACATATCTAATTTTAATTTGAGAAAATCCTAAATCTAGTTGGTAGTTATCGACAACGATAAAGAATTTTTTTGACACCTATAGAAGTTAAGTTTTACCTTGAATGATAGCTACAACATATTATAATTGTAAAACTCATAAATATACATTATCATTCAAGGGGTGTAATTCTGGATTATTGTAAGGTCTCTTCAACAATTAATAAGGGTACCTTAATTAGTTCAAATTGGTAGAAAATTATTCGAAAGAAGAATCCCTAAAATCCATTTAAAACCTTTTTTTACTATTGGCATTTCATCTTTTCCAGGTATTAGAATAGAAAGGTTAATGGACTGAAATAAATGTATAGATGGAAATGTGGATGGGGTTGGACTATGGTAGTTGGCATGTTTACACAAAGA
>SNQJ01S0063808.1:12827-26843 GCA_010110895.2 Picea sitchensis | reverse complement strand
TCGGAGGGCGTGCTTGCGGGCTGTGTGTTTCTCCCTAGGGTTTATAAGGCAGCTAGCAGGATTCGACCCCGTGTCACGCGAGTACGATACTTCCGTTGCTACCGATTCCCCTAGTATAAAAAAATAAAAATAAAAATAAAAAATTAATTGACCTTCATCTCATTATTCCACAAATAATCATGGGTTCTCTAACCATACTTATAGGATAACTTAATCCACAAATCATCTTCCTGTGAGGGATTTCACCATAAGGGGACCACTTTGGAGTTCATCCATTTGTACTTATTATCACTGGAAAAAAGAAATATCATATTTTGCAAATTTTCACAGAGATTTTAATGTAAAAACCCTAACACTTTCAGGACTTTTGCAACTATAGTTCAGTCTCGACAATACAATATATATCACTTAGGGTATTCAAATTTACTACCACGAATTTATATAATCAGTTCAAGAAATGGTATAGAAGAAAAATTGACATAAGTCGACAATTAATGGTACAATTACCATGCAATATAACATAATTTTATGAATATGTTAATTATTTATTCACATGCATGCAATTTATGTGTATTTATATGATTATAATAATTTATTCATATGATATTATGGTCACGTTGTTAATCATTAAACCTTTATTTTCAAAAGAAGATTAGTTTTCTAATATATGTAAATAATATAATTAGTTAAGATTCGTGTTCCTTGGACCCTGTATGCTAGGTAATTGTACCATCAATTGTTGACTTATGCCAAATTTTCTTCTATACAATTTCTTGAACCAATTATATAAATTCCCGATAGTAAATTTCAATACCTTAAGTGATATATATCGTATTACCGAGATTGAATTATAGTTGCAAAATTCTTGGAAGTGTTAGGTTTTTTAGGTGAACAACTCTGTGAAAATCTGCAAAATATGATATTTCTTTCAGTCATAACGAGATTCGTCTTTGAACTTACCTTTATTTTCAAAAGAATATTATTTTTTTAATATATGTAAATAATATAATTAGTTAAGATTCGTGTTCCTTGGACCCTGTATGCTAGGTAATTGTACCGTTAATTCTGGACTTATGTCAATTTTTATTCTATCCCATTTCTTGAATCAATTATATAAATTCTCGGTAGTAAATTTGAATACCCTAAGTGATATATATTGTATTACCGAGATTAAATTATAGTTGCAAAAGTATTGGAAGTGTTAGGGTTTTTAGATTAAAAACTCTGTGAAAATCTGCAAAATATGATATTTCTTTCAGTCATAACAAGATTCGTCTTCGACCCTACCAAGAAATCTCATTATTTTATTTGTATGGGTCTCAATCATTTCCTTATAAGGTTGGATATATTTTCTAGTAGAGTTGAGTACGTGCACCCCCACCTTTAGATATTTATACTATTCAACTTCTCAAAAATTTTATCCTCCATTTAGTTAATTTCATCAACTTCATTTCAAATATTGATACATATGTTTTTTTTAAGTGATAATATTTCAACCTATTATTTCCTTCGGTTATCACCGATAAGCCTATTTTATTTCCATACCATTGATAGATACCCACTGCTACAATTTTCTTTCCCTTCTTTTAGTACTACGTGTAGGTTCCTTAATCATTGTTTTGGATCCCTTCTGTATGCCTAAGCGATAAGGATTTGATCTAGTTGAACCTTGTCTTATACACTAGTAACTCATTTGACTATATAGGGTCAGTGTTATATTATTAGGGATAAATTTTATTATGGTTAGGGTTATATTAGGTTAGGGTTTGTATTACATATAAACAAATTTAAATGGATGCTAAATTAAATGACATTATGGACATCCTGTATAGAAAATCTAAATTACCTATTGACGTTCATCAACCGCAATTATGTGGTTGTGCTAGTTGTACCATCATTTGTCGACTAATGTCAATTTTACTTCTGTACCATTTCTTGAACCGATTATAAAAATTCCCTGTAGTAAATTTGAATTCCCGTAAGGGATAAATATTGTACGACTGAGATTGAATCATGATGGAAACTTTTTTCGAAGTGTTGCGGTTTTCATATTAAAAACCCTATGAAAATCCTCAAAATATGATATTTATTTCAGTCATAACCAGGTCCATCTTTGGACTTAGCAGGGAAGGTCGTTGTTTTATTTTTCTAGTTCTTAATTGTTTCCTTATAAGGTTGGATACATCTTGTTTGGTAGATTTGGGTACGTGCACCCCCACCTTTAGATATTTCTATTTTTCAACTTTACACAATTTTTATCCTCCATTTAGTTAATCTGGTCAACTTGGTTGCAAATATTGATACACGTGTTGTGTTTTAAGTGATAATATTTCAACCTATCCTTTCCATCAATTATCACTTGATAAGATTGGTTTCTTTCCATACTCTTGATAGATACATATTGTTATGATTTTATTTCCCTTGCTTTAGTACTACATGTAGATTCCTTAATCAGTGTTGTGGCTCCCATCTATATACCTAAGCACTGAGACTTTGATCTAGCTGAGCCTTCTCCTATATGCCATTAAGTCATCTCATTGTATAGGGTTAGGGTTAGGGTTTGTATTGCATCTAAACAAATTTAATAGATGCTAAATTAAATGGCATTATGTATGTCCTTGTATAGAAAATCTAAATTTCCTATCGACATTCATCAACCACAATTATGTGTTTTTGTTAGTAATAATCTCTAGGAACAAAACCAATTGTCTTGACCTTTAGGCCAACCCATTATTGTATGATAATTTTCCCATATAGTTGACAATACACCAAAAATCTCCACTAACTAGAAGGTCACATTCTTGAGATAACCAAGGTGAGGTCACTCATCTGGATTTTGTAATAGGTCCTAACTAAAAGGTCGTACTTGAAGTAGATTTATAGTTCAACACTAACAAGATGCATTCCAATGACACTTTGAATGTTATGTTAATTAAACTTTCTATTTAGAATGCATCTTTTTATGTTTTCTTATTTATTTGGGTTGATACAATGGAAAAATTGTGGCTAATATTTGGATTTTGGAATTTTTTGATATCAAAAGTTTAAAATATATACATACTGAAATTAAAGTTTCCCCTCATTTTCTGTGATCAAAAATTCTTTTCTTCGAAAACAATTTATTTTTCCGATAAATATAAGAGAATAAAAAAATAAAAAACTTAAAAAAAAAAGATTAATTTTATATTTTGTACTTCATTCCTATTAAATATTTCAAATCTTGCTAAAACATATGTTCCCTTAGATGATAATTGGTTGGTGTTGGCATCTACTATATGTGTAGTCTAAACATCCTACATTTTGGAGTTTTCTAACAACCATCACTGAAATCTAGCTATTAAATTGTTGGTGAAATCACAATTTTTTGTTACTTTAATTTCATTTTTAATGAATAAATGGATTCAATGCACTGAAAAACCCTAGAACACTAATATTTTACATACTCAACAACTCACATATGCAATTCCAACAATTGCTAGCTGAATTTCAAGAAAAATTGGTTGAAAAAAATGCTTGAAAAGACTCCAAAGAGAAATATGTATTGTTTATGGATTAATATATATTGTTTTGAATCTATTAAAGAGAAACAACCAAGGTCCTTTCCCTGACCCTCAATCCATAGTGTCATCATTGGGTATTTTTAGGTCCTTGAGTAGTGACTAACATGAAGATATATTTGCAGGCTAGCAACTTTATTCCATGGTTTGTTGTGTACCATAACTGGTTCTCATTGAACTGTATGGCTTATTGTTTCCTGAAAATATTGTTCTTTTTCAAGATATCCATTTAAATGTCCAAAACAAGACATCCATTATCATGTCCTTGTCATTAAGGGGTGTGCCTAATAGGAACGACGTCCTTTTCTCTTGCGGGTCACGAGTGCTTCTAGCTACATGCCTACCCTATGGTGTTATTATATGGAAGATTGGGAGGTCTCAGTTGGGTTCAAACTACTCAGAGTTCAGATAAATTGCAAGAATGCCACCATCTATTTGGAAAGATTTTAAAAGAAAAGTGAACATTCCTTTTGGGAGTTTAAGGTTTTACTTTCATGTAATGAGAGGTTTGGTGTGCAACACATAGGATAAAGTTAATGAGGTTATTGTTAAACGTGTTTATAATTTAAGTGAAAATATATTGAGATAGCTTTGTACATGTCAAATAGACGAAATTTTGTATTTTAATACATGTATTTTTTCCTTTCAACCTAGATGAGATATAAAGGTCAAATAAATCAACTATTTCATTGTTCATAGCATGTATTTTCTACAAAATCCTTGGTGTTGCTTCCTATGGGATATGGAAAAGGGTGTGGTTTTTCATCATAATTATAGACAATTTTTTTATTTTCATATTATGTGTAATAAATAAAATTAATTCATGGATTTTCATCACAAACACAAACAATTGTTTTTCCTTTGTCATATTGCAATGTACAATTTTGTATAATTATTTTATAAACACTTTCATTAGTTTTTTTAAAAAATTATATTATTTTTCTTTGTCACATTGCCATTTAGAAGTGAAATTAATAATATGTATTTTCATCACAAACACAAACAATTATTTTGTAACTAATTCAAGTCAATCTTTTATTTTGTATACATTTCCATTTACAAGTGGAATTAATAATATGGATTTTCATCACAAACACAAATAATTATTTTGTAACTAATTTGAGTCAATGTTTTATTTTTTATATAATTTTGAAATAATAGATCACCACTATTAAATTATTATTCAAAACTAGTTTTCACAAAAAGTTATTCATTTAAGGGATGGTGCATTTTAAAAATATTTTTAATAAAAAATGAGTGCATGTTTTATATTAGTAAAGAAAAATATAACATCTCCAAAATGCATGCACATTTTTGATGAGTAAATAAAAATTCCATTTCTCCTAAAAATGCACGTTTTTACTTAGTAGAGAGGAAAATCCCTTTCTTTTCCTGAATCAAGATATTCAGCCACATGATGCATCTATGAGCTACTACTAGTGAAGGAAAGTCATTGGGACTTCACCTCGTTGACCAATATCCTATCACATTCATTTAAGTTTAAAATTGTCAAAAATAGAGTCAACATATAGTAGGTATTAGGGGGGGGTGAGCTACTTGGGGTTTCAAAATAAATTATTCAAAATCCCTTGGGTAGGATTTGACATATCATCTATGGATGAAGAATTAGTGCTACCAATTTATATTGTTTTCAAGAATGACACTAACTAAGAATTTTTCTATAGTAATAAAGCTACCAACATTTAAAACTCAAACAAGGTGACATATCTAATTTTAATTTGAGAAAATCCTAAATCTAGTTGGTAGTTATCGACAACGATAAAGAATTTTTTTGACACCTATAGAAGTTAAGTTTTACCTTGAATGATAGCTACAACATATTATAATTGTAAAACTCATAAATATACATTATCATTCAAGGGGTGTAATTCTGGATTATTGTAAGGTCTCTTCAACAATTAATAAGGGTACCTTAATTAGTTCAAATTGGTAGAAAATTATTCGAAAGAAGAATCCCTAAAATCCATTTAAAACCTTTTTTTACTATTGGCATTTCATCTTTTCCAGGTATTAGAATAGAAAGGTTAATGGACTGAAATAAATGTATAGATGGAAATGTGGATGGGGTTGGACTATGGTAGTTGGCATGTTTACACAAAGAGTGTGCTTGTCATTTATGGAAAGAACAACAACGACGATGGAATATTGGCAAAAATGATGGTAGACAACAAAGTAGCGATGATAGCATCAAGAATTGTTGTCTACAAGCTCAGGAGGACAAGAACGGGACTACCAAGAGTGTAGTAGAAAGGCCCTTGAGGTCAAAAGGATAAAAAAACTTTGAGAATATGAACGACGTCAAAAGCTCAGAAGAGATAGAAGATTTACCATTACATTGGCGAGAAAGATCAGAAGGGACAACACTTTCCATAAGTGTAGATGAGGTCCAAGAGACAAACTCGTAGGAGGAACAAAGGTCAAAGCCTTTGAATACTTAGAAAATCTTCTAAGTTGGAGGAAGTTAGAAGCTCAGGAGGAAGAGCGACAGTGGTCGTTGGATCACTGATTCAGAAGACCAACACCCATCCGATCAATCCAAGGTGCGTGAGCCTTAGCACTATGCAGACACAAGAGAGTTAATCTGAATCATTGGATCACAAGAGATTGTGGACTGTTAATCTGATGCAAACGAAGTTCAAGGATTCAGACTTCAGAAGATTTGCAAGGAGGCTAGGAAAAAATATCTGAGAGACGAAGTCGCGAAGTGCGAATTTGGTATTTGATCTGGACCATTGGATCGTGGAGGAATGTCGACTATTGATCTGATGTGAATGCATATCGAGAAATTGGGAATCAAAAGAAGGGATGTGAGCCAACGTTCGACATCAAGAAGTGTGTAGTTGTGAAACACAAAGAGGATATCTCAACTGTTGGATCATAGAGAGATCTAGACCGTTGATTTGATGAAAGTACATGTTCAAGAATTGAAGAAAGGAGTTGTTCTAACCTCCGACATCGCGAGTCATGAAATCGTGAAGTGCGAAGAAGAAATATGGATCGTCGATCGAGGAATGTCATGGGCCATTGATTTGGCATGACAAAGTTCAGAGTTTGAGAGCTTGAACTTTGAAGAATGGAGGAAAGCTAACTCACGGGATCGTGAAATGTGAAGTCATGAAGTACGTTTTTTACTAGCATGTGGTCATAGCCAGAGGTCACATCAAGAGAGAATAAGGGAAGGAGATAGCATTTCTAGGATCCTCTTCAGATATCGGGAGTTGAGAAAATCGAGGTGAATCACAATAGAATATACGAAACACGAAGTCACGAAGTGCCTTTTGGATAGGCATATGATCACAACTCATGGTAACATGAAAGGAAGGGGCTTAGCCTAAAAAGCTAACTCCCACTATGTAGTTTTCTAAGGAAGGGAAAAGGCTCCAAAGGGATGAACACACATAGGTTCTCTCTTGTAACTATTAGATGAATTATAACTATAACAGAGAAGAGGAAGGGTCGCATTAGCAAAGAAGCCAAGAATCTCAATATAATGACCACTGATGATAAACATACTATGGATAATTGTGAGAGAAGGTGAAGAGTTGTGTGGATGATGTGGTAGAAGTGTTGGCATGATAAAAATGTAGAACAGAGAAGAGAGGAACTTCTTTTTTGTAGTTGTACATGTGGGTAGAAGGAGGTTGTGAGCAGGATATGAAGTGAATAACATAAGAACATAGAATATGAAGAAGGCAGAGGAGACTCTGAGCTGCAACAAATCAGATTAGAGACAGATCAAGTAAGTAAGTTTTTGTAATATTCAATCATGGTGGTAGGGTGGTGCTAGGGAGGATTGTAGTCCTCTAAATTCTAGTTGGTGCTAGAAGATATTCTGGGAGTTGTTTCTTCCATATGGTTGGTGCTAGAGAAATCTAAGAGTTGGTGCTCTCCACAAGTTGTATATTGCTATCAGAGGTTGTAGCCTCATATTTCAGTTGGTAATCGAAGACTGTGATGTATAAGAAATTTGGAGCTTGATTGACATCCTAAGAAGAAGAGGTTTTCTCCCTTTATGGGTTTCCTTAAGAAAATCAGTATGCCTCTGTATTCTATGTGATTGATCAAATATTTTATATCTTTGCATGTTAATTTATCAACAACACTTTAAATAATAATCTAGAAAGAATTGGAAAAGAACTTGAAAAGTTTCAATCTTATATATATATATATATATATAATTGATTCACCACCCCTCTTAGTTATTTTTCCAACAATTTGTATCAGAGTAGGTGCCTTTGATCAAAGGTAGATGCATAACCTTGATCATGACTAGTCATGAAGGAATTTCAACTAATAGAGTTCCTTTGTTTGATGGAACAAACTTTTCCTTCTGGAAAATAAGGATGAGAACTGTTTAATGCCCCTGGGTGTTGATGTTTGGGATGTTGTTGAAACTAGATATGTGGAGCATGTAGTATTGTCTTCAAAATATGATAAGATGGAGTTTAGATTTAATGCAAAAGAAATGAATTCCATCCTCAATGGACTTGAAAAAGTCGAGTTTGTCAAAGTCATGCACTATGATTCAACAAAGGTTATGTGGGGCAATCTGATAAGTAGTTATGAAGGTAATGAAAATGTGAAAGACGCAAAAATTCAGACTCACAGACTAAAATTTGAGCAGTTAAAGATGGATGAAGATGAAACTATCAGTAAGTAATTCTTACGTATAGAAGAACCTATAAAAACTATGAAAGGTCTAGGTGAAATGATAGATGAATCTTTTCTAGTCCATAAAATATTAAGATCTTTTTCTGATAGATTTAACTCAAAGGTCTCTGTTATAGAGGAAAGAATTGATCTCAAAGCGTTGACACTAGATAAAATTCTTGGAACCCTAAGTGCATATGAAATGAGAATCACCAAAGTTAAATCCACTACAAGAGAGGCATCCTTTAAAGTAGAGAAAAAAATAGAAGCTAATATAGATGAGATTGAATAAAATTTTGTGAGAAGACTAACGAAAGGATCAAGAAAATACAAAGGTAAGATGACCTTCAAACGATTCAACTATGGCAAGATAGGTCATTTTACAAATAAATGTCCTCACAAAATAAAGGATCAGACATATGATGATGAAGAGAAGCACAAACACAAAAAGGTCTATAAAGAGAATAATTTTAAGAAGAAAATTCTTTGTGTAAAAGATGATGACGATCCTTCAAATGATGAAAATAATGAATCTTATATTGAAAGTAAAATAAATGATCTCATGCTAATAGATTTAGAAGACCTAAACACTGAAAATACAGGAAGTGAGCTCGTTGATTGTGAAGAAGTAGTAGATCTCAAAGGATAACTTGTCAGTGCCATGGAAGAGATTGATAGACTCTGAGAAAAGAAAAGAAACCAAAAACAGTTACTGCTCAGGTATGAGAAAACATGCAATGAACCTTCTGAAGAAACTGCTCTATTGAAGGTTAAGTTAGAAGAATATAAGAGGGTTTAATACATCCTCAAGAAACAATTGAAAGAAGACAAAAAAAAAGGTGAAAAATTGGAAGCTGAAGTAGTGTCTGTCACAAAAGATCTAGAGAAATTTCAGGCCTTATATCATCAGAATCTGACAAGTATTAAAGACTCGGAAGGATTAGGCACCTTTCTCAATCAACAAAGGAATCCAAAGTTGAAGATTAGTTTCAGTTATGAAGAGGGATCAAGTAGTGGTCATCGAAGAAACAAAGAATCCATCAAGTTTGGAAAATCTTGGGCCAAGGAGGCCACCTAGGGGAACGCCCACCTAGGGCACACAACTCAATCACCTAGGCGCAACACTTCTTCACCTTTTGATGATGAATTAAATATATGTAAAATAAATGGTTCCCTTGGTATATAAGGTGAAAAAGGACTAATATAAAGCATTCTTACCTTTTCTTCTGAAGCTATGTGACTTGGTTGCTTTGTTTTCTGAGTTTGAATTTTACATTCACGACTATTTTGTTTTTACGGTTTTTGAAGAATAACAAGTGTGAATGCCTTCATGGATTCCTCTTGGTGACTCTGTTTACCATGCTTCCACCTCTGAGATCAATATTATCTCATTATCTAGCCACTATCTCAGGGAGAAAATCATTTCCTTCGATTTTTTCGAGGCAGAAGGGAGGGTGCACCAATTGGGGTTTGTGTCCTTGCTGGTTTCTTATTTGTGGGAATGAAGTGAGTGCGCCCTCTTCCATGGTTTCACTAGGCTTCCCCCAATAATAACCGAAGGTCAATTTAAGATTGCCAAAACCTCTTGGCCACTCTTGGATCACCCCGGTCTGGATCCCCATTTGCTTGGTCACCCAAACTAATGGTGCACCCTTGTTCAGATTTGCGCCACTGAGGAGAGTTTTTTATCAGAAGCCGAGATATGGCTTGCGTGGTCACCTTATCCTATAGATGTCTTTCTTGGGAACATCAATTGGTATCAGAGCCTCAATATCCATGGAACAAATTCCGATCTTGAAGATTGAGCCAATTTTTTTGGGGGGTTTTCATGAAATAATCCAGAGTTTGCCCATTACAGGGTTTCCATTTTATGCAAGAAGATCCACATATCTCATAAGCTCCAAGGGTTCCCACATCTCCATTTCCATAAAGAGGAGCTCCACATATATAAATCAATACAGATCTCTCCCTCTAGACAATTTCAAGCTCCATTGCCTCAAGGTTTTGAGTCCTCTGTTCTCAAAACATAGTCCTTTGTCCAGAATCGCAACCTAGGGGTGCCTTTTCTCTTCAGCTGGCCTCACAATGCCTCCACACAAATATCCTTTGGCAATCGACTCAGATTTGAACACATCAAATCCTGTCCAAGATCTTTCCTCCGTCCTCAATGAGCTTCTTAGAATGCAACAACAAAATAATCTAGATCCATTCCAGTTGGACACTCCAATCCAAATACCCAAGTTTGTTGGAAAAACAAATGGTGAAATGGTGGATTCTTGGATTTGTAGCATATCCACCTATTTAAATAAATGTCTAGGCCTTACCAAGGAAAGAAAATTCCAGATTTCCACCTTGCAATTAGAAGGACTGGCACAAACTTGGTGTGATACAGAGAAAGAGAAGACCACATTTGTGATAGATATTGGGGATGCTCCAGAATCGTCTACTTCGCAACCCATCAAAACCTGTGATCAACTTTCTGAAGCTTTAAGAAATCACTTCTACCCACCTAGGTATGTGCAATCCTTGTGGATCAAATGACACCAACTTTGACAACTCCCTTAACAAGGAGTGCAAGGCTACATAGTCTTCTTGCACAAGATGTGCCTCTTACTTCATGTTCTAGATCCGGAAGATACAACCCAAGATCATGCCATGTAGCGCCATTAAAAACAAACAACCTTCCTGACCTTTCAACCAAGAGATCAAGTCTAGTTACACTTGGATAAGAAGCACTTCAAAGGCCACCATCACAAGCTTCTGCCAATCAGATATGGTCTGTATACAATACTCGACAAGATTGGAGAAAATGCATATAGGTTGGATCTCCCACCACAACTAGGAATCCACAATGTCATTAATGTAAATTGCTCAAAGTTGTTTGAGCCTTCCCTCTTCGAAGAACCAGTCACCATCACTCATTCAGTGGAAAAAATTCCCGATTTCTAACTCCCATTGGCCAAAGACACTATACTGGACACTCGAAGTCGCTCTACAAGACACCAAACTTACACTTCATATATGGTAGCCCACCAAGGCCAAACTCCATCTCAGGAAAAGTGGATCACAACTGATGTATTTCACAACAAGTTCTCGCATCTTCTCATGGAAACCAGGATGCTTCCAGATCTAAACAGGGAGGAATTGGTCCAAGGAGGCCACCTAGGGGAATGCCCAGCTAGGGTGCACAAGTCAATCACCTAGGCACAACATTTCTTCACCTTTTTATGATGAATTAAATATATGTAAAATAAATGGTTCCCTTGGTATATAAGGTGAACTGGGACTAGGATAAATCATTCTTACCTTTTCTTCTGAAGCTATATGTCTTGGTTGTTTTTGTTTCCGAGTTTGCATTTTACATTCAAGGCAATTTTGTTTTTAGGGTTTCTGAAGAATAACCATTACGCCTTCCTTCATGGCTGCCTCCTGGTCACTCCATTTGCCATGCTTCCACCTTTGAGAGAAATATTATCTCATTAGCTAGCCACTCTTTAAGGGATAAAATAATTTCCTTCAATTTTTCTGAGGAGGAAGGGAGGGCACACCAACTGGGGTTTGTGCCCTTGTTGGTTTCTTCTTTGTGGGAATGAAGTGAGTGAGCCCTCTTCCATGGATACACTGGGATTCTCCCACTAATCCCTGGAGGTCACTCTGATAACTCCAAAACCTCTTGGCCACTCTCAGATCACCCCGGTCTGGATCCCCATTTTCTTGGTCACCCAAACGAATGGTGCGCCCCTGTTCAGATTTCTGCCCCTGAGGAGAGTTTTTGGTCAGAAGCTGAGCTATGGTTTATGTGGTCACCTTCTCCTATAGATCTCCTTCTTGGGCAGATAAAATCTACAACCATTCATAACAAAGAACGTGTAGAAACAAAGGAAGATAATCAACCGCCAAGGAGGAGTGAAGGAAAAAGTACCAGAACTGAATCTGAAGAACAAAGAAATAATACACCCTTTGCTCAAGAAAATCATTAGCATGGAAGAAATCGACCTGCTCAAAAAAGACAACCTTTTTCCAGGTACAAATATTTTTTCTATGGATATTTTTTTTACTATTCTAACTTTGGCCACAAAACTATAAATTGCTCTTAAATATTTAGACATGAGCAATCAAGACACCCAAGGAATAATTATCTGCTACAAAAAAGAATGAGACAACCAAGTAACAAAAAATCACAGACTGCAAATCATGTTATGGTTGGTAAAAAGATGCAGATTAGGCATAAAAATCATTATTATCCTTTATTCAATGAACCAGAATGTTACATCTTTCATAATTATGGACATAAAGTTGTAGACTATGGTGTAAAGAACTATAAACCAGATTCAAATCACAGAGATGAAAATGTCAAGGTTTGGAATAAGAAAGAAGATAACAAGTGTGGATTATTGTTGTCAGACCAAAGACAAAATATCCCCTGGTATATTGACAGTGGATGCTCCAATCATATGACATGTGACAAAAGTAAGTTCCTATCACTCAAAGAAAATAAATCAGAAAATGTGATTTTTGGAAATGATGCTCCATAAAATATCAGAGGTAAAGGTATAGTAAGCTTAAGTAATGGAGGAGGAAAATCTTAATATGTATTATTAGTTGATATATTAAAGCATAATCTTCTTAGTATCAGTCAAGTGTGTGATAGAGGATGTGAAGTCACTTTCACTGCCAAGGGTTGTAAAATAAAAATAGTGAACATAAGAGAGTTCATTTCAAAAGGGGTTAGAACTGAAAACAATGTATATGTTCTAAAGGAAGATAAGGAGGAATGTCATTTAAGAAAATTTGATGAAAGTTGGTTATGGCACAAAAGGATGGGACACCTAAATTTTGATCATATTGTCAAACTGAATAATGAAGGTGTTGTGAAAGATCTTCCAATAATATCTAAGACTCGTAACTCTGTATGTGAATCATATCAAATGGGGAAGTTGAATCGTGCTCAATTCAAATCAAAGAGTTTCACATCTTCCGAGAAACCACTTCAAATTATTCATATGGATCTATGTGGACCATCATGAAAGGAAGGAACTGAAGGAGAACATTACTTTATGCTAGTGATTGGTGACTTCTTCAGGCTAACATGGGTTTCCTTTCTGAGAGAAAAATATCATGCATTTGAGAAGTTTAAAATTTTTAAGGTGTTAGCTGAGAATCAGACAGGAAGGTAGTTAAAGGCAATTTGCTCAAAGAGGGGAGGACAATCTCTATGAATGAAATGGAATTAAAAGAGAATATACTATTCCAGGTACTCCTGAACAAAATGGAGTTGTAGAATGCCAAAATAGATCAGTCTAGCAGATGGTAATCGCTATGATGAGTGAAAGGAACATTTCACAAACCCTCTAGGTGGAGGTTATTCACATGACTGCTCATATTTAAAGCAAAGCGCATCTAAGTCTGAACAGTGATAAAACTCCATATGAGCTGTGGTTTGGTCGACCTGCATCAATCAAGAACTTCAATGTATTTGGAAGTAAATACTACATCAAAAATAATGATAATCATATTACAAAATTTGATGGTAGAGTTGATGAAGCTATCTTCTTAGGATATGCAACGAACAGTAAAGGATATAGATGCTTTAACAAAAGTATGCATAAATTAGTCCACTGTATTGATGTTCGAATTGATGAAGAAGCTCCTGTAAAATATCAACAAAGAATAAGCACCAAGTCAGATGAAGAAGATGATGAGAATAATGAGAATGAAGAACAAAAAATGTCAGAGTCATAAAAATATGATGAATCAGGTGGAGAAGAGACACCCAGACAAGAAGAAT
>SNQJ01S0063808.1:0-12817 GCA_010110895.2 Picea sitchensis | reverse complement strand
CTCATCAATGACATATTCAGAGCACATTTGGGTCGATTTGTGGTCATCTACTTCTATGAAATTCTCATCTTCAGTCAAACATGGGACACTCACATGCAACATGTTCGACAAGTTCTCCAAATTCTCCAAGAACATAAGTTGCAATTCAAAGAGAGGAAATCATATTTTGGTCAGACTTCAATCCCCTATCTAGGATTTGTGCTTAGCTTAGAGGGTATTCAACCATATCCATCTCGCATCCGAGCATTGAAACAATGGCCTCTACCTTCTTTAGCTAAGGAGTTGAAAATCTTTTTGGGTAGCATAAATTTCTATCGTAAGTTCATTTCCTCTTTTTCAAATCTTACTCGACCTTTTCATTAGCTCTCAAATACTTCTTCTACATTCATTTGGACCAAAGAAGAAACTACTCACTTTGCTTATCTCAAAGACACCCTCTACTCAACCCCTGTTTTACATCTACCAGACCTCTCCCAACCCTTTGAGATTGAGTCTGATGCCTCACAATATGCTATTGGTATCATACTTAAACAGGGAGGACACCCCATTGCTTACCACTTTGAAACCCTATCCAAGGCAAAGAAAAATTATACTACCTATGATAAGGAATTTTATAGTCTGGTGTAAGCACTCAAACAATGGAGGCATTATTTGTTGAGTAAAGAAACCATTCTTCATACCAACCACCACTCTTTGATTTTCATCAACTCTCAATCGAAGATTCGGGAACAAAGGCACCTTAAATGGGCCTCCTACATTCAACAATTTCACTTAGTCATCAGATACAAGAAAGGCACTTCTAATAAAATGGTTGATTTGCTAAGTCAACCTCCCACTCGAGTTCTTTCCATTCTAGAAGTACGTTTTTCTACTTATGACACATGGAAATATCAATATGCTACTGACACCAAGTTTCAAGAGATTTGGGAAGATTTGCAAAGCCCCACAGTGATCAATCAGACCCCTTTCCTAGACTACACTATTCGGGATGGGTGGCTATATAAGTTGAATTTTCTATGTAGTCCACACTCAAAAGACCCCCTCTTGCTCATGAAAGAAGCACATGCTTCAGCCTATGGGGGCCACTTCGAGACCACAAAGACCACCCAACATATGCAACACCATTTTCAATGGTCCTCCATGCAGCCTCAAGTTGAAAAATTTATCATAGCTTGTGCCTTATGCTCACAATCCAAGCCATCCAACCAGAAGCATGGGTTGTATCAACCACTTTCGCTTCCTTCTCAGCCTTGGGAGTCAATCTCAATAGATTTCCTAAGTGGACTTCCAACAACCCAAAAGAAAAATTATGAAATCTAGGTAGTGGTATGTTGTTTCAGCAAAATGGCACTTTTTATCCCATGCTCAAAGACTAATATAGAAGCGCAAATAGAGGAACTCTATTTTCGTCATGTCTGGACCCATTTTGGCCTCCCAAGAAGTATCATCTCAAACAAAGATTCTTGCTTCCTTAGTACACTTTGGAAGACCATATGGGTGCTATTGGGGTGCCACCTCAAGTTTTCTATGGCATTCCATCCTCAAACAGATTGCCAAACAAAGGTTGTCAATAGAGTCTTAGTGCATGCTCTCCGAACTCACTTTGGGAACAAGAAACGATGGGACAATTACTTACACATTCTCCAGCATAGCTACAACAAAAAAACACATTCTTCTACAGGATTTTCACCTTTTGAAGTCTTCTTGGGCTTCCAACTAGCATCTCCAACCAAGCTTCCACTCACTTGGGCTCCTCAAGGTACCTTCCATCAACAGCAGGAACAACTGTCAGCCCAACGATTTCTCAAAAAAATTGCAGAACACCACAATGCAGTCACATCAACACTCAAAGAATCCTAAGATCATGCCAAGCATCACCATGAAAAATAAAGAACCTTCATGGCATTTCAACCAAGGGATCAAGTCTGGTTACACTTGGATAAGAAGAACTTCAAAGTCCATCATCACAAGCTTTTCCCAATCAGATATGCTCTGTATACAATACTTGACAAGATTGGAGAAAATGCATATAGGTTGGATCTCCCACCACAACTGGGAATCCAAAATGTCATTAATGTAAACCACTTAAAGGTGTTTGAGCCTTCCCTCTTGGAAGAACCAGTCACCATAACTCATCCAGTGGACAACATTCATGATTTCCAACTCCCATTGGCCAAAGACACTACACTGGACACTTGAAGTCACTCTAGAAGACACCAGACTTACACTTCATATATGGTAGCCCGCCAAGGAAAAACTCCAGCTCAGGCAAAGTGGATCACAATTGATGTATTGCACAACAAGTTTCCTCATCTTCTCATGGAACCTAGGATGCTTCCAGATCTAAATAGGGAGGAATTGGGCCAGGGAGCCCACCTAGGGGAACGCCCGCCTAGGGCACACAACTCAATCACCTAGGCGCAACACTTCTTCACCTTTTGATGATGAATTAAATATATGTAAAATAAATGGTTCCCTTGGTATATAAGGTGAAATGGGACTAAGATAAATCATTCTTATCTTTTCTTCTAAAGCTATGTGTCTTGGTTGTGTTCTTTTTTGAGTTTTCATTTTACATTCACGACAATTTCATTTTTAGGGTTTCTGAATAATAACCAGTGCAACTTGCTTCATGGCTGCCGCCTTGTGACTCTGTTTTCCATGCTTCCACCTCTCAGAGAAATCTTACCTCATTATATAGCCACTCTCTTAGGGAGAAAATCATTTCCTTCGAGTTTTCTGAGGTGGAAGGGAGGCCGCACCAACGGGGCTTTGTGCCCTTGTTGGTTTCTTCTTTGTGGGAATGAAGTGAGTGTTCCCTCTTCCATGGTTGCACTGGGTTTCTCCCACTAATCCCTGGAGGTCACTCTGAGATCACCAAAAACTCTTGGCCACTCTCGGATCACCGCAGTATGGATCGCCATTTTCTTGGTCACCCAAACTAATGGTGCACTCCTATTCAAATTTGCACCTCTGAGGAGAGTTTTTGGTCATAAGTTGAGCTATGGCTTGTGTGGTCACCTTCTTCTATAGATCACTTTCTTGGGAATATCACCTCGATTTTCTAAACTCCCAATCTATGAAGAGGAGCCTAGCAATGTTATCTCCTTCCCTTATTCTTCATTGACGTGACCTCTAACTGTGACCACACACCGGTCAAAAAGCCACTTCACGACTTCATGTTTCATGATCTCACGAGTTATCCTTCCTCCATTCTTTGAATTCGAAGCTCTCGAAATACAAACTTCTTCATACCAGATCAAGGGCCCATGAAATTCCTAGATCAACAGTCCAGATCTATTCTTCACACAAGAGATTCCGCAACTCACGATGTCATAGGTTAGAACAACTCCTTTCTTTGATTCTCGAACTTGTGCTTTCATCAAATCAATGGTCCAAATATTTTCGTGATCCAACGATCAAGATCTCCTCTTCACATTTCGCGACTACACACTTTACGATGTTGAAAGTTGGCTCACCTCCCTTCTTTTAATTCCTAATTTATTGATATTCGATCACATCAAATCGATGGTCCATAATCCTTCACGATCCAATGGTCTAGATCAAATCATGAATTCTCACTTCTCAACTTCATATCTTGGAGATTTTCACCTGGCCGCCTTGCAAATATTCCGAAGTCAAAATCCTCGAACTTCACTTGCGTCATATCGAAGTTCCACAGTCTCTCATGATACAATGGTCCATATTTCCTCTCCTTCATGTGCAGAGTGCTAAGTCTCGTGCACCTTGGTTTGATCAGATGGTTATTGGTCTTTTGAATCAATGATCCAATGGCCATTGTCGCTCTTCCTCCTGATCTTCTGACTTCCTCTGATTTAGAATATTTTCTAAGTATTCAAAGTCTTTGACATTTGTTCCTCCTACAAGCCTATCTCTTGGACCTCATCTCGACTTCTGGAAAGCATTGTCCCGTCTGATATTTCTCACCAATATAATGGTAAATACACTATCTCTTCTAAGATTTTGACTTTGTTCATATTATCAAAGGGTTTTGATCCTTTGGACCTCAAGGGTATTTCTACTACACTCCTGGTAGTCCTGTGCTCGTCCTCCTGAGCTTATAGACAACAATTCTCGATACTATCATCATTGCTTTATTTTTTTCCATCATTGTTTCCAATATTCCATCATCATTGTTGTTCTTTATATCAATGACAAGCAGACTCTTCCTGTAAACATGCCAACAATATCCCCCTTTGGCATTGATGGCAACCCTGAAAGGCTGCACTATTCTTCCTAAACCTCCAACTATAGAAGACCACACCTTTTTCTCCCCCTTTGACATCAATGTCAAAGAGAACTGAGAGTGACTTTGTTTTCCCCCTGAAGCACTCCCCCCCTGATTAGATATACTATGAGCACTCTCCCACTGATCAGATAGACTATTGTAACTTGATAACAAGGTCACACCCAACTTCTCACATAGATTCTCAAATTGAGCTTTTGCAAGCACTTTAATGAAGATATAAGCAATCTGATCTTTGGATGTAATATAATGCAAAGAAACAACATTGTTGATAACCTATTCCCTCAAGAAGTGATACTTTATGGTTATATGCTTGGTATTGGAGTGAAATATAGGATTCTTTGACACACTAATTACACTAGTATTATCATAATGAATTGGAATTGGTGCAGTATATTTGACCTCCAAGTCTGCAAGTGTCTGAGTCATCCACAATACTTGGGTACAACAAGTGGAAGATGCAATGTATTCATTTTCTGTAGTTGATAAGGAAATGGAACCTTACATCTTTCTCAACCATGCTACAAGAGAATCTCCTAAGAAGAATGCCCCTCCACTCGTGCTTTTCCTTTCATCCATGTAGTTATCCCAATAAACATATGAATAGAATGATAATTGAAAATTATTATTCATAGGATATCATATGACATAGTTCATTGTTCCTTTCAAGTATCTGAATATTGTTTTGACAACTAGAAAATGACTTTGTTTAGGTGCAGATTGATACCTTCCTACCATTCCAACAACATGCATTATGTCTGGACAAGATATTGTGATGTAAAATAGGATTCCTATCATAGACGTAGGTGAAATCTGATCAACATCAGGCGAGTCATCATCCTTTCTTAACTTGCATCAAGTGACCATAGGTGTGCTCATAGGTGTAGAATATTCCATTTGAAACCTTTTTAACATTTCTCTTAGATATTTCTCCTAAGAAAGAAATATTCCTTCAAACCTCTGAGTAATTTGCAGACCAAGAAAAAATGATAATTCCCCTATCATAGACATTTCAAATTTAGACTGCATGGAAAAATCAAACCATCGTACCAATGAAGAATTATTACTTTCGAAGATGATGACATCTACATAGACCAACACAATTAGAAAATCACTATCCTTTGTTTTGATATATAAATTGCAGTTAATTGTTCCTCTCTTGACCCCTTTGTGTTGAAGATACTTATCCAATCTATAATACCAGGCATGGGGAACTTGTTTCAAACCATAGAAGGATTTTTTCAGCTTGCAGACAAGGTTAGGATTATATGACGGTTGGAAACCCTCTGTTTGTTCCATATATACTTCTTCTTTTATATCTCCATTTACAAAATCTGATTTGACATCCATTTTGTAGGCTTTAAACTTCTTATAAAAGCATAGGAAAGAAACACTCTAATAGCTTCTAATATTTCTATGGGCACAAATGTTTCATCAAAATCTTGTCCTTCTATTAGAGAATACCCTTTGTAGACTAGTCTAGCCTTATTTCTTAAAATATTTCCTTGCTCATTCATCTTATTTTTGTAGACCCATTTGGATCCTATTACATTTTATTTGTTGGCCTAGGAACAAGTTCCCAAGTATCATTCTTTCCAATCTAATCTAGTTCCTCATTCATTGATTTTAACCAATTTACATCCTTATTGGATTCATTAAAGTTCTTGGGTTCCTCCATGGATAAAGTTCTCATTGCCTTTGATTATCCTTCTCCTAGTTTGTACACCTTTGTCATTTTCACCAATTATCTGACTTGCAGTATTATTCTTTTGAGTAATTCCAGAGGAAGGATTTGATGTTGTTTGTTGTATTGATTCTTCTTGTCTGGGTGTCTCTTCTCCACCTGATTCATCATATTTTTATGACTCTGACATTTTTTGTTCTTCATTCTCATTATTCTCATCATCTTCTTCATCTGACTTGGTGCTTATTCTTTGTTGATATTTTACAGGAGCTTCTTCATCAATTCGAACATCAATACAGTGGACTAATTTATGCATACTTTTGTTAAAGCATCTATATCCTTTACTGTTCGTTGCATATCCTAAGAAGATAGCTTCATCAACTCTACCATCAAATTTTGTAATATGATTATCATTATTTTTGATGTAGTATTTACTTCCAAATACATTGAAGTTCTTGATTGATGCAGGTCGACCAAACCACAGCTCATATGGAGTTTTATCACTGTTCAGACTTAGATGCGCTTTGCTTTAAATATGAGCAGTCATGTGAATAACCTCCACCTAGAGGGTTTGTGAAATGTTCCTTTCACTCATCATAGCGATTACCATCTGCTAGACTGATCTATTTTGGCATTCTACAACTCCATTTTGTTCAGGAGTACCTGGAATAGTATATTCTCTTTTAATTCCATTTCATTCATAGAGATTGTCCTCCCCTCTTTGAGCAAATTGCCTTTAACTACCTTCCTGTCTGATTCTCAGCTAACACCTTAAAAATTTTAAACTTCTCAAATGCATGATATTTTTCTCTCAGAAAGGAAACCCATGTTAGCCTGAAGAAGTCACCAATCACTAGCATAAAGTAATGTTCTCCTTCAGTTCCTTCCTTTCATGATGGTCCACATAGATCCATATGAATAATTTGAAGTGGTTTCTCGGAAGATGTGAAACTCTTTGATTTGAATTGAGCACGATTCAACTTCCCCATTTGATATGATTCACATACAGAGTTACGAGTCTTAGATATTATTGGAAGATCTTTCACAACACCTTCATTATTCAGTTTGACAATATGATCAAAATTTAGGTGTCCCATCCTTTTGTGCCATAACCAACTTTCATCAAATTTTCTTAAATGACATTCCTCCTTATCTTCCTTTAGAACATATACATTGTTTTCAGTTCTAACCCCTTTTGAAATGAACTCTCTTATGTTCACTATTTTTATTTTACAACCCTTGGCAGTGAAAGTGACTTCACATCCTCTATCACACACTTGACTGATACTAAGAAGATTATGCTTTAATATATCAACTAATAATACATATTAAGATTTTCCTCCTCCATTACTTAAGCTTACTATACCTTTACCTCTGATATTTTATGGAGCATCATTTCCAAAAATCACATTTTCTGATTTATTTTCTTTGAGTGATAGGAACTTACTTTTGTCACATGTCATATGATTGGAGCATCCACTGTCAATATACCAGGGGATATTTTGTCTTTGGTCTGACAACAATAATCCACACTTGTTATCTTCTTTCTTATTCCAAACCTTGACATTTTCATCTCTGTGATTTGAATCTGGTTTATAGTTCTTTACACCATAGTCTACAACTTTATGTCCATAATTATGAAAGATGTAACATTCTGGTTCATTGAATAAAGGATAATAATGATTTTTATGCCTAATCTGCATCTTTTTACCAACCATAACATGATTTGCAGTCTGTGATTTTTTGTTACTTGGTTGTCTCATTCTTTTTTGTAGCAGATAATTATTCCTTGGGTGTCTTGATTGCTCATGTCTAAATATTTAAGAGCAATTTATAGTTTTGTGGCCAAAGTTAGAATAGTAAAAAAAATATCCATAGAAAAAATATTTGTACCTGGAAAAAGGTTGTCTTTTTTGAGCAGGTCGATTTCTTCCATGCTAATGATTTTCTTGAGCAAAGGGTGTATTATTTCTTTGTTCTTCAGATTCAGTTCTGGTACTTTTTCCTTCACTCCTCCTTGGCGGTTGATTATCTTCCTTTGTTTCTACACGTTCTTTGTTATGAATGGTTGTAGATTTTATCTGCCCAAGAAGGAGATCTATAGGAGAAGGTGACCACATAAACCATAGCTCAGCTTCTGACCAAAAACTCTCCTCAGGGGCAGAAATCTGAACAGGGGCGCACCATTCGTTTGGGTGACCAAGAAAATGGGGATCCAGACCGGGGTGATCTGAGAGTGGCCAAGAGGTTTTGGAGTTATCAGAGTGACCTCCAGGGATTAGTGGGAGAATCCCAGTGTATCCATGGAAGAGGGCTCACTCACTTCATTCCCACAAAGAAGAAACCAACAAGGGCACAAACCCCAGTTGGTGTGCCCTCCCTTCCTCCTCAGAAAAATTGAAGGAAATTATTTTATCCCTTAAAGAGTGGCTAGCTAATGAGATAATATTTCTCTCAAAGGTGGAAGCATGGCAAATGGAGTGACCAGGAGGCAGCCATGAAGGAAGGCGTAATGGTTATTCTTCAGAAACCCTAAAAACAAAATTGCCTTGAATGTAAAATGCAAACTCGGAAACAAAAACAACCAAGACATATAGCTTCAGAAGAAAAGGTAAGAATGATTTATCCTAGTCCCAGTTCACCTTATATACCAAGGGAACCATTTATTTTACATATATTTAATTCATCATAAAAAGGTGAAGAAATGTTGTGCCTAGGTGATTGACTTGTGCACCCTAGCTGGGCATTCCCCTAGGTGGCCTCCTTGGCCCAATTCCTCCCTCTTTAGATCTGGAAGTATCCTGGTTTCCATGAGAAGATGCGAGAACTTGTTGTGAAATACATCAGTTGTGATCCACTTTTCCTGAGATAGAGTTTGGCCTTGGTGGGCTACCATATATGAAGTGTAAGTTTGGTGCCTTGTAGAGAAACTTCAAGTGTCCAGTATAGTGTCTTTGGCCAATGGGAGTTAGAAATCAGGAATTTTTTCCACTGAATGAGTGATGGTGACTGGTTCTTCGAAGAGGGAAGGCTCAAACAACTTTGAGCAATTTACATTAATGACATTGTGGATTCCTAGTTGTGGTGGGAGATCCAACCTATATGCATTTTCTCCAATCTTGTCGAGTATTGTATACAGACCATATCTGATTGGCAGAAGCTTGTGATGGTGGCCTTTGAAGTGCTTCTTATCCAAGTGTAACTAGACTTGATCTCTTGGTTGAAAGGTCAGGAAGGTTGTTTGTTTTTAATGGCGCTACATGGCATGATCTTGGGTTGTATCTTCCGGATCTAGAACATGAAGTAAGAGGCACATCTTGTGCAAGAAGACTATGTAGCCTTGCACTCCTTGTTAAGGGAGTTGTCAAAGTTGGTGTCATTTGATCCACAAGGATTGCACATACCTAGGTGGGTAGAAGTGATTTCTTAAAGCTTCAGAAAGTTGATCACAGGTTTTGATGGGTTGCGAAGTAGACGATTCTGGAGCATCCCCAATATCTATCACAAATGTGGTCTTCTCTTTCTCTGTATCACACCAAGTTTGTGCCAGTCCTTCTAATTGCAAGGTGGAAATCTGGAATTTTCTTTCCTTGGTAAGGCCTAGACATTTATTTAAATAGGTGGATATGCTACAAATCCAAGAATCCACCATTTCACCATTTGTTTTTCCAACAAACTTGGGTATTTGGATTGGAGTGTCCAACTGGAATGGATCTAGATTATTTTGTTGTTGCATTCTAAGAAGCTCATTGAGGACGGAGGAAAGATCTTGGACAGGATTTGATGTGTTCAAATCTGAGTCGATTGCCAAAGGATATTTGTGTGGAGGCATTGTGAGGCCAGCTGAAGAGAAAAGGCACCCCTAGGTTGCGATTCTGGACAAAGGACTATGTTTTGAGAACAGAGGACTCAAAACCTTGAGGCAATGGAGCTTGAAATTGTCTAGAGGGAGAGATCTGTATTGATTTATATATGTGGAGCTCCTCTTTATGGAAATGGAGATGTGGGAACCCTTGGAGCTTATGAGATATGTGGATCTTCTTGCATAAAATGGAAACCCTGTAATGGGCAAACTCTGGATTATTTCATGAAAACCCCCCAAAAAAATTGGCTCAATCTTCAAGATCGGAATTTGTTCCATGGATATTGAGGCTCTGATACCAATTGATGTTCCCAAGAAAGACATCTATAGGATAAGGTGACCACGCAAGCCATATCTCGGCTTCTGATAAAAAACTCTCCTCAGTGGCGCAAATCTGAACAAGGGTGCACCATTAGTTTGGGTGACCAAGCAAATGGGGATCCAGACCGGGGTGATCCAAGAGTGGCCAAGAGGTTTTGGCAATCTTAAATTGACCTTCGGTTATTATTGGGGGAAGCCTAGTGAAACCATGGAAGAGGGCGCACTCACTTCATTCCCACAAATAAGAAACCAGCAAGGACACAAACCCCAATTGGTGCACCCTCCCTTCTGCCTCGAAAAAATCGAAGGAAATGATTTTCTCCCTGAGATAGTGGCTAGATAATGAGATAATATTGATCTCAGAGGTGGAAGCATGGTAAACAGAGTCACCAAGAGGAATCCATGAAGGCATTCACACTTGTTATTCTTCAAAAACCGTAAAAACAAAATAGTCGTGAATGTAAAATTCAAACTCAGAAAACAAAGCAACCAAGTCACATAGCTTCAGAAGAAAAGGTAAGAATGCTTTATATTAGTCCTTTTTCACCTTATATACCAAGGGAACCATTTATTTTACATATATTTAATTCATCATCAAAAGGTGAAGAAGTGTTGCGCCTAGGTGATTGAGTTGTGTGCCCTAGGTGGGCGTTCCCCTAGGTGGCCTCCTTGGCCCAAGATTTTCCAAACTTGATGGA
Source organism: Picea sitchensis (assembly GCA_010110895.2). Taxonomy (NCBI): domain Eukaryota; kingdom Viridiplantae; phylum Streptophyta; class Pinopsida; order Pinales; family Pinaceae; genus Picea; species Picea sitchensis. The sequence continues at coordinate 1,985 of SNQJ01S0063808.1, read as the reverse complement.
TTCTTTGTTTCTTCGATGACCACTACTTGATCCCTCTTCATAACTGAAACTAATCTTCAACTTTGGATTCCTTTGTTGATTGAGAAAGGTGCCTAATCCTTCCGAGTCTTTAATACTTGTCAGATTCTGATGATATAAGGCCTGAAATTTCTCTAGATCTTTTGTGACAGACACTACTTCAGCTTCCAATTTTTCACCTTTTTTTTTGTCTTCTTTCAATTGTTTCTTGAGGATGTATTAAACCCTCTTATATTCTTCTAACTTAACCTTCAATAGAGCAGTTTCTTCAGAAGGTTCATTGCATGTTTTCTCATACCTGAGCAGTAACTGTTTTTGGTTTCTTTTCTTTTCTCAGAGTCTATCAATCTCTTCCATGGCACTGACAAGTTATCCTTTGAGATCTACTACTTCTTCACAATCAACGAGCTCACTTCCTGTATTTTCAGTGTTTAGGTCTTCTAAATCTATTAGCATGAGATCATTTATTTTACTTTCAATATAAGATTCATTATTTTCATCATTTGAAGGATCGTCATCATCTTTTACACAAAGAATTTTCTTCTTAAAATTATTCTCTTTATAGACCTTTTTGTGTTTGTGCTTCTCTTCATCATCATATGTCTGATCCTTTATTTTGTGAGGACATTTATTTGTAAAATGACCTATCTTGCCATAGTTGAATCGTTTGAAGGTCATCTTACCTTTGTATTTTCTTGATCCTTTCGTTAGTCTTCTCACAAAATTTTATTCAATCTCATCTATATTAGCTTCTATTTTTTTCTCTACTTTAAAGGATGCCTCTCTTGTAGTGGATTTAACTTTGGTGATTCTCATTTCATATGCACTTAGGGTTCCAAGAATTTTATCTAGTGTCAACGCTTTGAGATCAATTCTTTCCTCTATAACAGAGACCTTTGAGTTAAATCTATCAGAAAAAGATCTTAATATTTTATGGACTAGAAAAGATTCATCTATCATTTCACCTAGACCTTTCATAGTTTTTATAGGTTCTTCTATACGTAAGAATTACTTACTGATAGTTTCATCTTCATCCATCTTTAACTGCTCAAATTTTAGTCTGTGAGTCTGAATTTTTGCGTCTTTCACATTTTCATTACCTTCATAACTACTTATCAGATTGCCCCACATAACCTTTGTTGAATCATAGTGCATGACTTTGACAAACTCGACTTTTTCAAGTCCATTGAGGATGGAATTCATTTCTTTTGCATTAAATCTAAACTCCATCTTATCATATTTTGAAGACAATACTACATGCTCCACATATCTAGTTTCAACAACATCCCAAACATCAACACCCAGGGGCATTAAACAGTTCTCATCCTTATTTTCCAGAAGGAAAAGTTTGTTCCATCAAACAAAGGAACTCTATTAGTTGAAATTCCTTCATGACTAGTCATGATCAAGGTTATGCATCTACCTTTGATCAAAGGCACCTACTCTGATACAAATTGTTGGAAAAATAACTAAGAGGGGTGGTGAATCAATTATATATATATATATATATATAAGATTGAAACTTTTCAAGTTCTTTTCCAATTCTTTCTAGATTATTATTTAAAGTGTTGTTGATAAATTAACATGCAAAGATATAAAATATTTGATCAATCACATAGAATACAGAGGCATACTGATTTTCTTAAGGAAACCCATAAAGGGAGAAAACCTCTTCTTCTTAGGATGTCAATCAAGCTCCAAATTTCTTATACATCACAGTCTTCGATTACCAACTGAAATATGAGGCTACAACCTCTGATAGCAATATACAACTTGTGGAGAGCACCAACTCTTAGATTTCTCTAGCACCAACCATATGGAAGAAACAACTCCCAGAATATCTTCTAGCACCAACTAGAATTTAGAGGACTACAATCCTCCCTAGCACCACCCTACCACCATGATTGAATATTACAAAAACTTACTTACTTGATCTGTCTCTAATCTGATTTGTTGCAGCTCAGAGT
>SNQJ01S0063807.1:159377-180007 GCA_010110895.2 Picea sitchensis | reverse complement strand
CCATTAATTAAAGAAATGTACAGAGACTGTAAAAATACAGAGTGAAAGACTCGCTAGAATAGTGGCAGCTTATCTCTAAGAAGAGATGTGACGGCTACTCGCATTCACAAGAAGGTGATTACAATGAGGCTTTGAAGGCCTTTTTACAATAACAGGGAATGTCAAAAACCCTAGACATCCAAAAACCTAAACCTAGGAGATGAAGCACCAAAAGTCATGTGGCCTCGTTTGGGTAAGTTAGTACATCAACTTCCCGGGGTCGTAACGTTTGCATACAATCTTCGTTTTAGGCGTGTGATAGCCCATTGGAAAGGTATCATCGAGGAGATTAATTTTAGGAGCAATATGGAAGGAACTTCGATATTGCAAATCTGTTTTCCCAAAAAACATTGTTTAGGGCCTCAAAATGGCCCCGGAAGTTAAAACCTGCTAAAAATAGTAAATTACCAAAATTGCCAAAAAACTGTTTTGAGCCAGTTGGAAAAGGTGGTTGGCCACCGTTATCCACCTGGATCACAGATTGATCGTGGATTTTCGCTGGATTCCCAGAAGTAAGTAATATGCCCACATTTGATAGTTTGAATCATTTAGAAACATTCTTATTAGAATTTGAAGAAGTTGTACCAGTACAAAAAAGGTTGTTGGCGTTGGAGCCTTGAAAGAAAATCCAGCAAGATGATGGGGAGAACATAAGAATAACATCACAGAGTGGGTAGAATGTCACACTTTGATGACAGTGCACTTTTCATACCAAATCGAAGGGTGCAAAGTTCAATATACAGGTCAGAGTTGTCCGAAGGACCATGTGAGAAGTTGTGAGGAGTCCTGGAGAAACATTCCTCAAGAATAGTGGGTGCTTAAGTTCATTAACACTTTGGATGCAACGCCTATCAATTGGTATCTACAAGTAGAACTACGCCTCACCACTTCAGATTGGTACAGTATGACTCAGAACTTCATAACTACATTTTTATTTGAAGGTCAGTACCCCATAGTAGATCAGGCTTTACAATTGATATGACAGAAAGTATTTGAGTTGGTACCTAACCTCCCTTTGGAGCAAGAAGAAGAGGAATGGACTGCACCTCTTCAGAAATTAGAGGGTTGTTACAATATCAATCATGATGAAGATGATGATCCTAGGAACGTGAACATCGCAGAAACTGAAGGATAGAGAGACATAGAAGGGCCTGGGATCGAATTACATTTTATTGGGCAGCCCATGAAAATCAATAAAGTTAACAATGGAACAGAGAAAGAACCTAAACTAGAAAACGTTGGAGATTACTGGGATGATGCCACTATCGATAATATTATAGAATTACTACATGATTATCAGGACTTGTTTCCAACCAAATTCACATATATGAAGAGTATTAAAGGGCCCATGGGAGAAATGAAGATTCCCCTAAAACTAGATGCAAGACCATTCAAGCAGAGACCTTACAGACTGAATCCTAAATAGAAGCAGAAAGCTAGGATTGAATTAGACAAAATGTTGGAAGAAGGAATCATAGAACCTGTTGAATAATTAGAATGGATCAGCCCTATGGTGGTCCAAGATAATAAGTCAGGAGAGATCAAAATCTCTGTATACTTGAGGAAACTGAACGATTCATGTGTTGGGTTATGAAAAAGGTATAAATATCCTCCTTATTCCCACGATTTATGATATAATATTGATTGACTTTTCTGTTAATTAGGAATAAGAAGGGTAGAAAATGATTGAAATATCTTCTAGAAATATTATTGAGTTATATTCAATAAATTCTAAAATACGGTTGGAATTGTTTAATGTTATTACGGGAATGGATCAATATTGTTAAACTCAAGATAGCTAAGAAGATTTTGAAGATACGTAGGCTATTGGAGTTTGAAGACATTGGGCGCAAAGTAGTTTTTAGGGAGATTAATTATCTATATTGTAAAATTTATAAATAGTAAAGCGATCCAGAGGATCTCTCGATCCTCAGGATAGCTTAATTTACCCATATCATTGTAATATATAGAGGGTAATGGATCTTGAAAAAGGGGAATCGAAGAATTTTATCTAAGCATTCAAAACTTAGAATTGCTCTATGCAAGCAGTTTTTGTAAATGTTGTACCAGTTATGGAATCATTAAAAGATTTGAACGTTTTCATTGTTTCTACATACTGAGTTTCTAGCAGCAGTGCTTCTAAGGACCAAGGGCCCAATCTAAAGGAGTCATTGTCTCAATCTGTAATTATAGCAGTTTGATTTTCGTTCTGTGATTTAAGTCTCTTTTACAATCGTTAAGATAAATGCATGAGCGTGTTAATGATTTTATGATGTTTTCTTACAGAAGATAGATGGTTCATTTGAATATTATCGATTGTTGTTCCAATTTCCATTATTGTAGTTTACTGCTTGACAGTTCCTCACATTTTCATACGCATTGTCCCTGTTTCCTTCGATTAAGTTACATTTGTTGTTCCTTTCAGTTAATTTACAATTGTTGTTCCTTTTAGTTAAGTTACAATTTTTGTTCCTTTCCATAGATAGAGTAATTCATTGTTTCCTTTCCACAAATAGAGTAATTCGTTGTTTCCTTTCCAACAAATTGATTAATAGTTGATAGTTTTATTCTGCAAGTCTTTACCTAGATTCGATTACTGCTTCTTAGTTAAATGAGTTGAACATATTAGTTAATTCCTTTCATTCACAGCATGTTATTAATCAAATTTCAATTTTGTTAAGTAGGATCTTAGTTTCAGAATATTTAATGAACATTTGAGGAACTTGATTGTTGACAAACTTGGATTTTCTTTAACTACATGATTTTTAGCCTCTACAACTATCTGCATAGACTTTGTTGATATTATTGAGATAAAAGATGAATCCTCGGGTTGATAAATTAATGTTAAACTAAGGATGTTTTAGGAAATCTTTAGAGCCCAACATTTTGGCGTTGTTGTCGGGGAGAATGTGAAAGATAGCATAGGTTTTGTCTCTAAAGGAATGGGGTATTCAAAATGGGAGGTAAGAACCTACGTAGGCAACAAGTAAAATTCTTTTGCCAGCACTTGCCTTCAATTGATGCATAGAGGTCACATAGCTACTTAGAATTTTGTGTGAGTGCATTATATGACTAAGAAGAAAGAACCTGAAAAAACCAAAACCCCCACCAAAAACTACAAAATTCTAGGGCCCAGTGCCCCTTGGAAGAAACACTTACATAGACGAAATTATTCTAAAAGCAAAATCTCAAGCCTCGGTGGGACCCCGAAAAGGATCCACCCGAATCCCTCAAGATGAAAATTCACCCACTGTAGCTCATGCTAAGGTTCATAGAAAAACTTAAGGGACTAAGCAAAGTTTCAGAACATGGATATTCCACCTCTCAACCCTTTAGAAGAGGGAAACTCTTGTAACTTGGAAGAAGGAGAATGGGAAACTAGTGGAGTTGATGAAAAAAACCTACCTGAACCTGGATCTCCTATGATTCTTGTTGGAGCCACCCTTTTTTTTTACCTTCCAAAAAATTTTCAATTTTTGAAACTTGAAATCTAAGTTGACTTTCTTTTTCCCCCTGAGATCTTAAAACTCTGAAATCTTGTTGCCTGAACAAGAAATTCTTTTCCTACTTTCAAAATAGATCCATTCCCGCAAGTATGTTCTCTCTTTTGTTTTGTTTCGGTGTCTCGCAAGTCAGATACTTTAATCTTTGAATTTACAAGTCCCGAGTCGCGAGACTGCGAACTCATTTTTAATTTTCACCCAAGACATTAACTAGGGTGAAAACTTTAACCCATGATTAGACATTGTCGGGGTTTCACGCCTCAGCATTCGTCAAACCCAAGTTTTTGTTCTTACAGTCCCGATAGCCGAGAACACGATAACTTTGTCATAACCTTGGTCAGAGATTAAAGGTAAAAAGCTAACCATGGTTAAATTTGGTTCTCGGCACCTCGCCACTCAGCACTTTCTTTCATAGAGTTAAAGCTCTTAAAACCCCGACTCACGAGGTTGCGACATGATTATAGCAAGATTAATTAGTAGCCTAATCTAAGATTTTCTTCCCATAATTTGAGCCTTAATTATTGCCACATCGCGATATCGCGACTCGGCATATCATTCTCCCAAAAATTTGTCTTCAAAGTTTCGAGTCGCGATATGGCGAATAAATTAATTATATAATTAAGGATGCACCAAATCACGGTTACTGTTAATTAAGCTAAAATCGGCACTCGCAGTCTCGCGAGTTGAAGAGTCAAAATGTTAAAAGGAAATTCATGATGCGACGAATAGCGAGAAAATGATTTAAGTTGCTAAGATTTAAATTTTTAAATTAAAATGAGATACGTCCCGCACATCGAGGTTTGCACACTTCACGAGGTAGCTACTTTCTCTCCATAACCCGACTGCCTGTCAAGCCGCCGAACATTGATGACATTAATGAAGAATTAGGGTAAATCCACGAATAAATAAGATCGTATTTATGCAATAAATTTGTTTCTATTTGCGATTTGACAGACTTATTTCAAATAGTACAGAGTTTTCAAATATATACGATAGTTTCATTCTATTTTAAACATTTCTCATAAGTGCACAGAGCTCACCTTTCTCCAAGTGAACTAATTTTTGCATGTATACACAGGTCTATTGCAGAAGAGTGAAAAAGCAAGCTTCAGCCATGGCTCCACAGAAAGCTGTGAAAGTGAATGTCGAGGTTGTGACGTAGGGTTCAGACAACGTCTCAGATACTTCACCCCGGAGCGGCGATTCAGTCCCTAGCTGGTCATTTGTTTCAGATATTCTGCAATCTGATTTGGTAAATTATTCAGACTCCGATGACAATGATAATGAAAAAGATGACCTGAACACTAAATACAAGATAGTTGTTCAGTCGGGAATGCACCTGGTTGCAACCAGACCATGGTTTCTCCCATACTACGACATGATCCGATGGGCATTGGATCACATAGACCTACCCACCAGAACTATCATAAGCGACCAACAGACCACGGTCAGAACTTTTAGACCAAAGCATATCCAAACCATGTACAAGCTCCCAACAACTTCTGAATACACGTATGATGTTGAATTCCTGCAGGAATTCAAAAAGAAGGAGTGCATAGAATATGAAAAAACCATGCTAGGTTTGATAAAGGATTGGGTTTCGCGCTCCGCGAAATTTAGAGCGAATGACCAAGGTGTATATTCAATTGCTTCGCTGGAGCCACAATATATGTATGTGGCAATGATGACATGCCGACTTTTCGGAAAGGAGGATACTTCGCATTTCTACATTGCGTGGGTACCTCTCATATTTCAGGTAGCAGAAGAGTGCTCATTTAATTGGGCAAAGATACTCTCGGACAGTTTGTTCAACAGGGTCACAGAGTATCGGGAGAAAAAGGCGACTGGGAGACCATCCTCTTTTTTCATGTCTGCGTATATCATGGACGCAATATGTTCCCTGACACCCTTCCCATTGATGAACTGGGCGTGGAATCCAGCCCTAGAAAAAACTGTACATGAGTACCACGATAAACTGTGGGAAAATAAAGCAAACCAATTTATTTATGAAATTTTCAACTGGGTGATGGTGCCCCTGCACATCGCCATTTTTGGTCGTTCGCCACCTCGCATCTCAGATAGTATTGCAGCAAATCTGAGTGGTATAATGAACTGGTGCATAGAGGCGGAGTTCTCCTATTTCAGAGTGTTTGGAGCTATTGTTCCCCCGCTTGCGCTACCACTATTCATCCCCGACAAGCTGACCTGTCGCGAGATTGCCCGACAAATAGTGATTGGCCGAGTGAGTAAAGAGCTCAAGGCATCATCGAAGAAGGTATGGTCGTTTTTCCCCATTCGGCTAAATTCTTATTCTTTATTGGATTTTGGACATGCTAAAGCTGAGGTTGCAACCTTAGAAGACTTGAGTCTGGTCTCTATTGAGTACAAAAAGCATGATCCTCAGAAAATTGTAAGCACCCATTTGTCAAATTGTGGGTTGAAGAAGTTTGAATATGAGTGTTCACCCTCAGATTATATTTTCCGAGGGGCGAGGTCCTATGGGGAAGTGTTAGTTCGAATCAGATCTTTAGCACCCGAAGACATGGCCTCTGTTTTAAAGTTTCAGGAGCATAGAAGAAGATGTCTCCCCATTGTGTTGGGAGGTTTGGGTATTTCCAAAGATGAAAAGAAGGATGCTGAAAGTTCTGAGGGGAAAACTTCTAACCCCGAAAAACAGTAGGAAGGGGAGCATGGGAAGAATTCCGAAGAATAAAAAGAGACTACAGAACCACCCAAGGAATAGAGTTCATAGGTGGAAGTAAAAAACACAGACCCGCCAGAAACCCAGAATCCAGAAACTGAGACTAAGACCTCTGATCCTCCGAAGGAATAGGACTCAGTCGTCACACCAGGAAAGGCAGCAAAGCAGATTGGGGAACCCATCACTTCTGTCACCCCTTTGCAGTCAATGCAAGGAAATATAGAAGAAGGATGGATTTTCGGTGAAGAACTAAGGCCTATCAGAGCAGAAGAACTTCCACCAAATGAGCTCTTCTTTGACAAAAAGAGAAAAGCAGTTGTGAAAAGGGAGTTCTACCAGGAGGAAGGATCAACTGCTAAAAAATTCAAAGTGATGACAGATGGAAAGAACAAAAAGAATGATGAATTCACCACAGAGATAGCAAGAACGCTGGGAGCGTATGCGTCGGTGAATCAATTCTCGATCGGGATGTTGAAAAATCATCTCAAGAGAAAGAATCACCTGATCAAGACTCTCGAAGCCCGAGTAGCTTCGACCACAGAAAGTGATGAGAATCAGGCGAGTGGAGAAATAGAACTGGCCCGATTGGCCGATAAAACGGAAATAGAAGTCCTCAAAACCAAGTTCGAACAAGCGAATTCAGTGATCCGAGATGGTCGGATACAGTCGGGTCAGCAAAGGATTATGATCATAGAGCTACAGGCTCAGTTAGAGGTCGCTAAAAGTAGGGTGATCGACATCGAGGGGTTTAAATCTCGAGCTATCGATATTCGGAGCAGGATCTCTTCTGCACAATAGAGTCTGCTAGACAAAGTGGGAGTGATTCGAGAAGATTGCCTGTTAATGCATCGGATTTCTGAGAATTTGATTGTCAAAGAAAGAAACGCAGAGGCTGCTCGGGTCGCTTTTCAAGAGGCAGTGATAGCTACTAACAACATATTTTCAGCAGGTTCTCCTGCACTCACCATTGATGAACAAACTAGAGGTAATATTTTGTTAAAGGATTGGGAACATAATATTACCTTAAGCAAGGAACAGGCCCAAAAAGTGACCAATTCATTAGAAGAAGCCTTCAATGCTATAGATGGTGAGATGTTAGGGATGGAGAGTGGAGGTGACTCAGATACATTAAGGAAAATGAATGTAGATCAGATTTCCCTCGATCTGAAGGAGAAGAATGAGAGAGATTCAGAGGATATCTCTAAGACAGACAGAGTGGATATGGCTCAAGTCGGCAAACGCTTAATTCAACCTAGCGCACAACTCAGTGTCATTGACATCATTGATGCACAAATGGGTGATAAGCTTCCACAGTTAGCCCGAGAATGCTATTTTACCGAGGCCAGCTATCAAGCGGAACCTTCACAGCTTGTATCCCAGTTCATGGAAAAATGTATCATATGCACCAAATCCATGCAAAGACAAGCACCTGGCACCTTTTGAAAATAGAGTAGGAGAGATGGAATGATTTCGCTCCTCCCAGCTGTCAAACGGAACCTTCGCAGCTTGTATCCCAGTTTGTGGACAAATGTATCATATGCACTGAATCACGCAAAGACAAGCACCTGGCACTTTTTGAAAATAGAGTAGGAGAGGTGGAGTGATTTCGCTCCTCTCGTTTGTAACTGAATTTATGAAACCGTTGAGTTGCTAAACTGAGGGGAAATTTTGTATAAATAGATCACAAAAGGAAGAAGAAAAGGCTGGACCTTTTTGGTATTGACTGTAATAGAGTTTTTGCATTAGAGAAGTTAATACAAGCAAATTTGAAGATTCCCAATTCCGTTACGACTGTGTTACAAGTTTGTTTCATTATGTTTCTTGTTTCATTTCATTCCACTTTTCATAATTGATGTGTATCGCTATACTTTAGTACGACCACTACTATAGTGAAGGAATTTCATCTTTCTGTAATTGTTTCTTGTCTTTCCTCTGCACCAGCTATCAGCGGGTGTAAGACCAATTTGCATTTACAGAATTATATATTTATTTACACTATGTCAATTATTTCTATACTAATTTCTTCTTCTGTGTATGTGTGAGTTTTCTATTGACAGGAACCTTACGTTATCTACAGCTAAATGTTTTTCTCTCACCCCACATCTTTTTACTAAAATTAATACAGTTACGGTAAAGGGCCTTCAGTTTTCATTTTTATTTTGTTCTTCATGCAAAAATTTCTCTTTATTTCGACCAAATTGAAACAGTGTTGAAATCTCTCTTTAAATCATTTCTTACTGGTACTATTCCTCAATGACTGTCCCTGCAGCAAATCAACCTAATATTCAACCCGGACTATCTAATCAAACACAGATTACTTTAAATCTTTTTGACACAATCCTTAAAACTACTAATACCCGGGAGGAACTGGAACATTCATGGGCATCCATTGAACAAGATATTACTACCCAGGAACAGTTGGAAGCTAGACAACAAGAACGTAGAAACCCTCATTAGTTTCCTATACCGAAGGTTAGTGTAATATTTTTATAAATCTTTAATATACTTTTGGATTCCTTGACACTATACTTTTAAGCCTTAAGTACAGACTCAAGAACAACAATTCTGATAGGAGGAGAAACACCTGAAATCCCATATTTAGGTAGTGCAATTAAATCTCCAATGGGATCAAATAATCAACCACCTCGAATAGAACACCTGGATCAAGAAATTCCTGAAGATTTTGGGCATATTTTCGATCAAATGGAACAACCAAATCAACCAGGAACCCAGACTTGCACTCTCAAATATACCATAGTGGATCCAATTTCTAATGCCCCGATGAAAGCCATTCCACTGCAAAATCTTCCAACTTTTCATGGATTGATATCAGAAGACCCTGCTTCATTCTTATTCGAATTTGATGTTCTATGTAGAGGTTATGATTAGACCTCTGAACCCCAGAAACTAAAACTATTTCCTTCCACTTTGAAAGGAGTCACCTTACGATGGTTTATGGGACTTGGAGGGGGAACTATAAATTCATAGGATGGGATGAAACAAGCCTTCCTTAGGAAATATCAGGACTACTACAGAACCAGGGATTTAAAGGATGAAATCTTTCAAATGATGGCAAAAGAGAATGAATCATTAGAAGAATACATTGAGAGATTTTAGTATAACTTGCAAATATTGCCTTATGGTACATTACCAGGTGAAGTACTTAAAGCAACTTTGATTAAAGGTTTGAAATATGAATGGGTAGATACATTGAATTTAATGGGGCAAGGTGATATTTATCAAGAGACTTATGATAACATTATCCAATTGTGCATCAGGTGCTCATGTGGAAGCTCATGAACCAGATCGACAATGCAGGATCCCCTCACTATAAATAGTAACATCACCAGCGGGGGTGTCACCCAAGAAGATGTTGGTAATCTCTTAGAAAATTTCAAAACTGATATTTTAAGCACACTGAATACACAATTGGATGTACTGCAGGCTAAATAGAAACAAACATAAGAAGAACATATCTTGGCCATATTTTTCCACTGATGCAGAAAGAAACATGGTCTGAGGGAATGCCCTTTGTATGTGGTTCGGATTTGCCCCATCTGTGCAAAATACCATGCAACCGACGAATGTCCATCGCTTCCAGTATTGAAAGTTGTATTCATAGAAGCAGAGGAGGAAATAGAACTAGTATATCTGATGGCTCCGCGTCGCCAATGGTAGGCCCGCCCCCCAAGTACGCTACAGGATCCCTCTTCTTTCTTTTCTAGGAAGTACAACTAGAAGCATAATTTTGGGAATGCATGGAAGAATCAACAGTTTTCCAACCTCACCTGGTAGTCTCAGCAATATCCAGCTGCAAATCCTACTTGAACAAATCAACCAGCTACAAATCCTACCTAGCCTAACTCGTAGTACCCTACCCCACCTTGGAAAAATTCAAACAACAACCCCTATTCTTCACAGTGGGCTAACCCAACTGCCAAGCCCCCCAATTGGAACCAAAACTGGCAGCGCCCCATGGGAATGACTAGTCAACCCATGTGGATGGCTCCCCAGCCCACTTTACAGGCCTCGCTCCAATTACCCTAGAATCCTCAACCTAAAATATTCCCTCAACTACCAGCTCAACCCAAACCAAATCCCAATAATAGGCCAGCTCAGCTTGTGCAGATTGTTGAGAACATGGAGGGGGAAATCAGTTCAGTAGGGTGCAGTCAACTTTGGTTGAGGTCAGAATGCATAATTTCTCCTGAAGAAAGAAATATTCTCCAAGAACGGGAGAATGAAAATAATATACAACCAACAATAACACGCTCGAATTTGGTCATAACAGAAGAGACAAAACAAGGGGGAAACACAGTCGAGCAACAAAATCTTGAGAAAGATGAAATTCCTCCTCCCCCATTCCCCGAAAGTTTGATGATAGTCAAGCCAGTTGTGTATCCAAATTTCGATATCCTTGGGGAACTAAATAATTTATATGTTAATATCCCACTCCTACAGGCTCTGCAAGACATCCCAATTTATGCAAAAATGATTAAAGAAGTATGTGGTAAGAATCTTGTTCGGAAAGTTAAGAATCCATCAGCGATTCATGTGGCCAGAGCATTATCCTATCTTATTCTAGGCACGCAAGAGCCAGTCAAATATGCAGATCTAGGGAACCCTATAATAAGAGTTCAAATATAGGGTTGTTCTTTTCCGAATACACTAGTGGATTTGGGGGCATCCATTAATATCTTGACCATCGAGACTTGTAACATCTTGGGTTTCACCTCCTTCGATCCTACTTCAATTATGTTACAATTGGCTAATAGATTAGTGGTTAGACCAGTCGACACACTACAAGACATAGAAATTTTGGTCAACTCTTGGGAATACCTAGTTGATTTCCTCATTATCAACCCAAAAAGTGGACTCGATGGACACCCATTGATACTGGGAATACCATGGCTCGCGATAGCGGATGCATACATAGGATGTCACACAGGTAACATGACAATTGCTAGAGTAAATGCTACAAAGAACCTCATCCTGTATCCTCGAGCTAAACCAAGTCTGCATATCATACATCAGCAGCTTCCACCACCTAGATATCCAAAAAAGGATCTACAATTCCCTCTCACATTGGAAGAAGCCCTCATGCTCAAAAACCAACTAGAAGATGATGTGATCAGTATCTTCATTAACAACCAAACCACTATAAGCAACCCAATATGTCACATGCTAAAAGTTGTTTTGGATAATGAAGCACAGGGAGACCCTCTAGAAGAATTGATGGAGCAACAGATTCCTACTACTGCTGTCCACAACAACAGATCAATTGAAATTGCACTAGAGAAGTTCCTGAATATCAATGCTAATTTGAATGAGCATCAACAACACAAATTTATTTAGATCCTTTCTAAACATCAGCAGGCCTTTGCATGGGAATATTCTAACATGAAGGGCATCAATCCTCAACTTTGCACACATCATATTTATATTGAGAAATATACCCGACCCATCTGATAGCCCCAAAGAATATTGAATCCTAATCTCAGGGATGTTGTTAAAGAAGAATTGCAGAAACTGTTGGATGTAGATTTTGTATACCCTATTTCAGACAGTCGGTGGGTTTCCCCACTAGTCATTGTCCCCAAGAAGAATGGGAAATGGTGAATCTGTGTAGACTATAGATAACTCAACAAAGCTACCCAGAAGGACCACTTTCCCCTACCTTTCATTGATCAGGTCCTTGATACTTTGGTAGGCAAGAATTTTTTTTCATTCCTAGATGGCTTTAGTGGCTATAATCAAATTCAGATTGCTCCAGAGGACCAGGATAAAACTACATTTACATGTCCCTAGGGTACCTTTACATACAAGGTGTTTCCCTTCGTATTATGTAATTCTCTAGCTACATTCCAGAGATCCATTTTGATCATATTTTCTGATTTTTCTAATGAAGGAATTGAGGTTTACATGGACGATTTCACCCCTTACAACAATGATTTTGATCAAGCTCTAAGCAATCTGGAGAAGGTCCCAGAACGATGCATTTCTACCAGGCTATGTTTGAGTAATGGAAAATGTCATATGATGATGATTGAAGGTGTGGTACTAGGTCACTATGTTTCTGCAGAGGGAATCAGGGTAGACCCAGCAAAAATAGAGGTAATCCTTAATCTGCCCACCCCTTGTACACAAACTGAGGTACATGTTTTCCTTGGCACTTCAGGATACTATAACAGATTCATGGAAAATTTTGCAAGAACTGTTGCACCTTTGCATGCTCTAACTGGTAATGCATAATTTCAGTGGACTAATAAGTGTGATGTGGCATTTGCAGGACTTAAAAAGATAATTTCAACAACACTGGCTTTGAGAGGACCAAACTGGGAAATACCATTCCACATCTCTATAGATGTATAGGATCTCACCATAGGCACCGTCCTTGGGCAGGAATAAGACAAGAAACCCTATGCTATTTATTTTATTATAAAAAATATGACACCTACTGAAAAGAATTATACAGTAACAGAAAAATAATTTCTAGTTGTTATACATGCTATTAATAAATTCCGCCACTATATAACAGGCTATCCAGTTATTTTGTATACTAATCATTCTACTATTAGATATTTAGCTAACAAACCTATTACTAATGGACGGGTTACTCGGTGGTTATTACTATTGCAGGAATTTGACATCGCCATCAAGGATCATCCCAGAAGAGAAAATCTCATTGCAAATTTCTTGTCTCTCATACCTAAAATCAATGACACTTTGACAGTAGAGGATCAATTTCCAGACGAACACTTGTTTTCTGTCACTATTAAAACACCATGGTACGTTGATGTGGTGAATTATCTGGCAGCTGGAAAACTACCAACACACCTATCATCGAGAGAAAGGAAGTTGATCATCCAGTGCAGTGCATGATTTACCTAGATTGGTGGATATATTTTCCACATAGAGGCTAACCTCCATATCTGAAGATGTGTCAGAGAAGATGAAATTCATGATATCTTGAAGGTAGGTCACGATGAGCCCTGTGGAGGACATTTCATAGACCGCAAGACTGGGTTTAAGATCTTAGAGATGGGCTACTATTGGCCCTCATTATTTAAAGATGCAAAGAAGTATGTCCAGGCCTGCAATAGTTGTCAAAGGATGGGCCAACTAGGCCAAGTTGATGAAATGCCCCTACAAGCACAAGTGGTCACAGAACCTTTTGAAAGATGGGCATTAAAATTTTTTGGCCCCTTCAACCCAAAATCCAATCAGAAGGCTTATATTCTAGTTGCAACAGATTACATGACCAAATGGGTAGAGGCAGTAGCCTTGATAAATGCAACAGAGGAAGAAGTCATTAAGTTTCTCTTCCAATTATTTGTGCGCTACAGATTACCCAGGGAAGTAATCATTAATGGAGGATCGCAATTTATAGCCCATAGAATCACGACCACTCTGCAAAATTATCATATCAAGCACAGAGTTACTTCCCCATACTAGCCACAGGCAAAGGGGAAAGTAGAAAGTACCAACAAAGTCTTGGAGGCAATTTTGACAAAAAAAGTCTCAACAAACTGTCAAAATTGGGCAGTAGAGCTTCCAAATGACTTATGGGCCTATCGCATGACATGGCGTAACACTACTGGCTACTCCCCTTATCATCTAGTCTATGGCAAAGAGCCCATATTTCCAATCGAATTTGAGATCAAGATTCTAAGAATGGACCAGGAAATCATACTGGATCTTACAGAGGCACATAAACAATGCCTATAGTAGCTCAATGAGTTAGACGAAGAATGCTTGTTCGCCCTACAGCGCACAACTGTTATTCAGCAATAGAGAGAAAACTGGCATGACAAACATATCAAGAAGAAATATAGTCTAACCAAGTTGCATACAGGAATGATAGTCCTTCTCATTTTTTATATAAATATGGGTGGTCGAAGTGTGCACCGGGAGCCAACATTACTACAGGTAACTGAGCAGGCAAGAACAATCCTACACCGTCTGGGGTGGACGAAGTACTTCAACCAGTTGCAAGGATATGATACGAACATCACGCTCGAATTCTTCCAAAACTTGCAGGGAGGAATCTCCATGGTTCGAGATATATGAATTCCAGTCACTCAGGAAATCGTAGCAAAGGTTACATGCCTCCCTAACACATGCATACAATGGACTAGAAGATATACAACAATCAAAGAAGCTGTAGAATCTTTCATAGACCCTGGAGAGGAAATTGATAAAAAGGGAAAGGGACTTAACCCCAACACTCTCAGCGAGCCATGGAAAGAACTGGTAGGAGTAATTCATAGGTACATCACCTGTGATGGATGATATGCTATGATCTAGCCATGCCACCTCAAACTGCTAGCAGTACTCAACAACGGTTTGTAATAAATCTACCATTTTTTCTAAATGCCATGTTACATGAGGTTTCTATAAGAACATAGAAGGCCAAAGATCATGTTACTATCATTAGCCAACATGGATTAGTTAAACCGATAGTAAATAAGGCCCTGAGTCAAACTCAAATAACATGGGGTGAACGTATTAAGGCCAATAGGCCTCTACAACTGGAACAACCTGAATTACATCATGAAGACCCACCATAAGAAGTTGAAGTAGCACAGGAAGGGGAAGATACTGCCCAAATGGAAGATCCACTTCCTCAACCTAAAATTGAGGTAGACCCCATCCAATTGGCAGAGAATCAAACCTCACAGGAAGAGGCATAAACGAAAAAGAGGAAAAGGACAATTGTTTCCCCTAAAACCCCCACTGAGAAGAAAATAAGAAGCAAACAGACAGAACAGCCTGAAGAAACCCAGGAAATAACACAGACAGAGCAACCCTCACAGGAAGATATTCAAGGAATTGAACAAACAGAACAAACCCCACAAGAAAACACTCAGGAAGATATCCAACAATCACTAGAACATCGCACATAATAGTTTTTCAAAATCTATGAGGTATAAATGGCTCAGTTCCTAGGGAATTTAGGGACCTCAATTGACAGAGACAAAAACAAGCCAGAAGGATACCATGAACTAGCTTCTTCTTAAACACCTGATGTGGACTTACCTGACATAGAAATGTCACTCACAGAAAATACAGCACAGGAAGAACCTCATCCTAAGGTAAGTAGCCATGTAGTGCAAGCAGAACACTTGGAAGAAATAAGGGAGCAACCACTTGTTGATCAGAATGAAGAAGACCTTAAGACCCCTCACAAACAAGAATCAGGAAAAAACCACAGGAGGATCATAAAGCTAAAACATGAAAACAAGTTGTTGAAGAGAAGGGTTAAAAGGGTTAAAGTATTAAAGAAAAAAGTTGGCAAACTCAAGGAAATTATTAAAGAATTAAGAAAATAATTAGAGAACGTTGACAAGGCCCATGAAAGAAACAAAACCAAAAGGCCCATAATACAAGGAAGAAATCCTCTTCCAAAAAAAGCAGTAATTGCAAATTATGTGTGGACACAGACAAACCCTATAGAAATATCAGTAGAGTATGCAGTTGCTCAGAATGAGGAAGTAATTCCTTTAGAAACACAAGAAATGGAAACCCAAACAATGACAGCAGAAGAAGTGCTTCCTACAGAAACAATCAATGCAGAAGCCCAGACAGATTCCTTGGCCACAGAGGAAACAACTTCTCAAACTAAGGAACCATTTCATTCCCCTGAGGAGGATGCTACCATTATGAGATTGGAAGAAGAATTGATGCAATCCAAACAAGCCCAAATTCAAAACAGAAATGAAATGGTGACCATGTAAAAGCATTAAAGAGTTGTTAAACAACTTAAATCCATGGAAGAAACAGAGCACTAGACTTGTGCTGAGCTAACTAGGGATCAAGGGAAGACAAAGAAAATACAAAACCAATTTGAAAAAGCTTTGGAGCAAATCAAAGAGATTTGTGATGTCTACACTGATGCAATAAATTGCAGATCTCCTGCTACCAATTATACCTTGTTTTTGTTAGAATGTTACTTTTTGCTGAGGTTGAAAGACATTAGAGAAGGTAAATCAATTAAATTCACCACTGTCCCTGAGTTTATTTCATGTTTTAGAGAACAGGAGGAGAAGGTGCAATACTTTATGTGTAAGCTATACTTCCACATCTTTATTTTGGAAGACGACGGGAAAGATAACTCGGGTCCCTTTATTGGGGACATACATATTCAATCATTCCTTTCCTTTACTAAAAACCAAATCAGGTGGGATAAATCTCACAAGACCTTCATGAAGAGGGAAACTGGGTTAGATCTCTGGATCAGAGGGGAACCTCCAAAATCCTTTCCAGCCATCATGCGACATAAGACATTCATGAAAAGGGAAGGATTTGCAGACTCTTATCCCATCCAAACTGATTCATATGTTCGGGCATAGCACATTTTAGAGAGATTAAGGAAGAATCTCTTGCTACTTCCAAGTTAATATGGGTATCCACCGACAGTTCATATGTTCAGGCATAACACATTTTAGGGAAATTAAGGAAGAATCTCTTGCTACTTCCAAGTTAATATGGGATGCATCCTCAAATGAAGTCAAAAGTAGGGAACCCTTTGGTTTCAAGAACTTTTTTGCAGCTACCTTCAGAGTGATACCAGAATGATCCAGGAGGAAGGACCTACCTCGATTGGGTGCAGATATATTCCCCCTATGATCTAGTTCCCTCCAGAGGACTACTAGAGAGATTATCAAATTAATAGGAAGAGGGAAGACGATTCTTTTGGAGAGCTCAAACGCAATAATGGGTTCAAGGGACATAGTGAACCAACCTTTCCTCCTTACAACATCACTTCTTTACATGTAATATCTCAGATTGCATGAGGACATGAAAGAAGCTAAGTTGGGGGGTATGTTGGGTTATGAAAAAGGTACAAATATCCTCCTTATTCCCACGATTTAGGATATAATCTTGATTGAATTTTGTTTTAATTAGGAATAAGTAGGATAGAAAATGATTGAAATATCTTCTAGAAATATTATTGAGTTATATTCAATAAATTCTAAAATATGGTTGGAATTGTTTAATGTTATTATAGGAATGGATCAATATTGTTAAACTCAAGATAGCTAAGGAGATTTTGAAGATACGCAGGCTATTGGAGGTTGAAAACATTGGACGCAAAGCAGTTTTTAGTGAGATTAATTTTCTATCTTGTAAACTGTATAAAGAGTAAAGCGATCCTGAGGATCTCTCGATCCTCAAGATAGCTTAATTTACCCATATTATTGTAATATATAGAGGGTAATGGATCTTGAAAAAGGGGAATCGAAGAGTTTTATCTAAGCATTCAGAACTTAGAATTGCTTTGTGCAAGAAGTTTTTGTAAATGTTGTACCAATTATGGAATTAATAAAATATTTCAACGTTTTCATCATTTCTGCATATTGATTTTCTAGCAGCAGTGCTTCTGAGGACCAAGGGCCCAGTCTAAAGGAGTCATTGTCTCAATCTGTAATTATAGCAATTTGATTTCCATTATGTGATTTAAGTCTCTTTTACAATCGTTAAGATAAATGCATGAGTGTGTTAATGATTTTATGTTGTTTTTTTACAGAAGATAGATGCTTCATTTGAATTTTATCGATTGTTGTTCCAATTTCCATTGCTATAGTTTAATGCTTAACAGTTCCTCACATTTTCATACACATTGTCCCTGTTGCTTTCGATTAAGTTACAGTTGTTGTTCCTTTCAGTTAAGTTACAATTGTTGTTCCTTTCAGTTAAGTTACAATTGTTGTTCCTTTCCACAGATAGACTAATTTGTTGTTTCCTTTCCATCAAATTGATTAATAGTTGATAGTTTGATTCTGCAAGTATTTACCTAGATTCGATTACTGCTTCTTAGTTAAAGGAGTTCAACAGATTAATTAATTATTTTCATTCGCAACATGTTATTAATCAGATTTCAATTTTTTTAAGTAGGATCTTAGCTTCAAAATATTTAATGAACATTTGAGGAACTTGATTATGGATAAACTCAAATTTTCTTTAACTACACGATTTTTAGCCTCTACAACTATCTGCATAGACTTTGTTGATATTCTTGAGATTAAATATGAATCCTCAGGTTGATAAATTAATGTTAAACTAAGATTGTTTTAAGACATCTTTAGAGCCCAACAACATGTTTACATGATCCCTTTTCTACACCATTTACTGATGAAGTTTTGGATAATGTTGGAGGACAAGAAGTTTACTCCTTCACAGATGGATTTTTAGGGTATCACCAGATCAAGATTGTTGAGGAAGACAGACACAAGACCACATTTGCAACAGAATGGGGACCCTTCTAGTACACTGTGATTCCCTTCGGACTGAAGAATGCTCCAACCATATTTTCCAGGGTGGTGGTCGAAGCATTCAAGGATTTTTTACATAATTTTTTAGAAGCATATTTTTATGATTGGACTGTTTTTAGCCTATTGAAAAAACATATTGAGTGTTTAAGACTAATGTTGGATAAGTGCAGGAAATGTTAGATTGCCCTGAACCTGAAAAAGTGCATTTTATTTTCACCTTTTGGAGTATTGCTAGGACACATTGTATGTAAGTAGGGGTTGTTGGTAGATCCTTCCAAAATTTCCATCATTGTTGATCTACCTCCTCCTACTTCAGTTAGACAGTTGTGCACTGCGCTGGAACATACTGGATACTACAGGAAGTTTATCAAGGGCTATGCACAGATAAAAACACCCATAGAGAAGTTTTTAAAGAAATATCGTCAGTTTCAATGGATAGAAGAATGCTAGCAGAGCTTCGACACACTAAAACAGAAAATGGTTACTACACCTATCTTGGTTTTCCCAGATTGGAGTAAGGATTTCCATGTTCATGTCGACGCTTCATCCATTGCATTAGGAGTAGTTTTAGCACAACTAGGAGAAGGATATATTGACCACCCACTAGCCTTTCCTAGCAGGAAGCTATCTACAGCTGAGATAAATTACACTACTACTGAAAGAAAAGGTTTAGCTATGGTGCATGCGCTGCACAAGTTTCGACACTATTTGTTGGGAGGACATTTCAAAATGTTCACCGATCACTCTGCATTGAAATACTTAGTCAACAAGTCAGTGTTGGGTGGAAGAATATGCATATGGTTGTTGTTATTCCAGGAATGTGATTTTGAAATTGTGGTCAAGCCAGGGAGAATGAATAAGGGACCTGATCACTTGTCTAGGTTAGAGCATGCAGAGCAACCTACTAGCTTGGAGGATATACTACCAGATGCACAGTTGCTAGCCATCAGAAAATTTGATGATCACTTCACCGAGATAGTCCAGTTCCTGTCTACAGGAATGGCACCTTGCGACTATACAATTATCCAGAAGAAACAATTGGTAGTTCGGGATGCAAATTTTTCACTTACAGTTGGACAGTTAAACAAGATGGGACCTGATGAGATCTTGAGGAGATGTGTTATGGAGGTATAGATACCACTGATCCTGGTAGAATCAAATGAAGGCATCACAGGAGGACATTATGTAGGGAAAGAAACAGCGCAAAAGGTTCTTAGAGTTGGCCTCCAGTGGCCTTCTTTACATAAGGATGCTAAGGAATATTATAAATCATGTGATGTACGCCAGATGGTAGGGAATCCTTCCAGAAGAGATGATATGCCTTTAGTACCTCATCTAAATTTACAAGGATTTGAGAAATGGACCATCAATTTCGTGGGATGTATCAACCCACCAGAGAAGTGCACAGGAGTTCGCTACATCATCACTGCGACATAATATTTGACTAGATGGGTAGAAGCAAGAGCAGTTAAGGACTGTAGTGCAACTATAGTTGCATGATTTATATTTGATGATATCATAACTAGGTTTGGATGCCCAAATATCCTTATGAGCGATCAAGGTACACATTTTATTAATAAGACTATTGAATCTTTGACTCAGGAATTTGAATTTCACCATCAGAAGAGAACACCATACTACCCAGAGGAGAATGGTATGGTCAAAGCTTTCAATAAGATATTGGATACAACACTGACGAAGATTTTTAGTGTGAACAGAGATGATTGGGATTTGAGAGTGCCAACAATATTATGGGCGTATCAAAATACTTGCAAGAAACTGACAATGTAGACTCCCTTTAAGTTAGTTTATGGCCTAGAAGCAGTCGTACCTATGGAATATTTGGTTCCCATCTTAAGAATTGCATCATTTAAAGATATGGATGACATTGGTGCTATTCAAGAGAGGCTTATGCGGGTGGTGGAAATAGAAGAAGACATATTTATTGTAGGATTTCATTTGAAGGTATAGAAGGAATGAGAGAAGGCCTACCATGAAAATCATATCAAGAGGAAAGAATTCAAGCAAGGAGATTTGGTATTGGTATATGACAGCAAGTTTATGAAGCATCCAGGGAAGTTCAGGACACATTGTCTTGGGCCATTTGAGGTC
>SNQJ01S0063807.1:123200-153896 GCA_010110895.2 Picea sitchensis | reverse complement strand
CATGATGGCTGGAAAGGATTTTGGAGGTTCCCCTCTGATCCAGAGATCTAACCCAGTTTCCCTCTTCATGAAGGTCTTGTGAGATTTATCCCACCTGATTTGGTTTTTAGTAAAGGAAAGGAATGATTGAATATGTATGTCCCCAATAAAGGGACCCGAGTTATCTTTCCCGTCGTCTTCCAAAATAAAGATGTGGAAGTATAGCTTACACATAAAGTATTGCACCTTCTCCTCCTGTTCTCTAAAACATGAAATAAACTCAGGGACAGTGGTGAATTTAATTGATTTACCTTCTCTAATGTCTTTCAACCTCAGCAAAAAGTAACATTCTAACAAAAACAAGGTATAATTGGTAGCAGGAGATCTGCAATTTATTGCATCAGTGTAGACATCACAAATCTCTTTGATTTGCTCCAAAGCTTTTTCAAATTGGTTTTGTATTTTCTTTGTCTTCCCTTGATCCCTAGTTAGCTCAGCACAAGTCTAGTGCTCTGTTTCTTCCATGGATTTAAGTTGTTTAACAACTCTTTAATGCTTTTACATGGTCACCATTTCATTTCTGTTTTGAATTTGGGCTTGTTTGGATTGCATCAATTCTTCTTCCAATCTCATAATGGTAGCATCCTCCTCAGGGGAATGAAATGGTTCCTTAGTTTGAGAAGTTGTTTCCTCTGTGGCCAAGGAATCTGTCTGGGCTTCTGCATTGATTGTTTCTGTAGGAAGCACTTCTTCTGCTGTCATTGTTTGGGTTTCCATTTCTTGTGTTTCTAAAGGAATTACTTCCTCATTCTGAGCAACTGCATACTCTACTGATATTTCTATAGGGTTTGTCTGTGTCCACACATAATTTGCAATTACTGCTTTTTTTGGAAGAGGATTTCTTCCTTGTATTATGGGCCTTTTGGTTTTGTTTCTTTCATGGGCCTTGTCAACGTTCTCTAATTATTTTCTTAATTCTTTAATAATTTCCTTGAGTTTGCCAACTTTTTTCTTTAATACTTTAACCCTTTTAACCCTTCTCTTCAACAACTTGTTTTCATGTTTTAGCTTTATGATCCTCCTGTGGTTTTTTCCTGATTCTTGTTTGTGAGGGGTCTTAAGGTCTTCTTCATTCTGATCAACAAGTGGTTGCTCCCTTATTTCTTCCAAGTGTTCTGCTTGCACTACATGGCTACTTACCTTAGGATGAGGTTCTTCCTGTGCTGTATTTTCTGTGAGTGACATTTCTATGTCAGGTAAGTCCACATCAGGTGTTTAAGAAGAAGCTAGTTCATGGTATCCTTCTGGCTTGTTTTTGTCTCTGTCAATTGAGGTCCCTAAATTCCCTAGGAACTGAGCCATTTATACCTCATAGATTTTGAAAAACTATTATGTGCGATGTTCTAGTGATTGTTGGATATCTTCCTGAGTGTTTTCTTGTGGGGTTTGTTCTGTTTGTTCAATTCCTTGAATATCTTCCTGTGAGGGTTGCTCTGTCTGTGTTATTTCCTGGGTTTCTTCAGGCTGTTCTGTCTGTTTGCTTCTTATTTTCTTCTCAGTGGGGGTTTTAGGGGAAACAATTGTCCTTTTCCTCTTTTTCGTTTATGCCTCTTCCTGTGAGGTTTGATTCTCTGCCAATTGGATGGGGTCTACCTCAATTTTAGGTTGAGGAAGTGGATCTTCCATTTGGGCAGTATCTTCCCCTTCCTGTGCTACTTCAACTTCTTATGGTGGGTCTTCATGATGTAATTCAGGTTGTTCCAGTTGTAGAGGCCTATTGGCCTTAATACGTTCACCCCATGTTATTTGAGTTTGACTCAGGGCCTTATTTACTATCGGTTTAACTAATCCATGTTGGCTAATGATAGTAACATGATCTTTGGCCTTCTATGTTCTTATAGAAACCTCATGTAACATGGCATTTAGAAAAAATGGTAGATTTATTACAAACCGTTGTTGAGTACTGCTAGCAGTTTGAGGTGGCATGGCTAGATCATAGCATATCATCCATCACAGGTGATGTACCTATGAATTACTCCTACCAGTTCTTTCCATGGCTCGCTGAGAGTGTTGGGGTTAAGTCCCTTTCCCTTTTTATCAATTTCCTCTCCAGGGTCTATGAAAGATTCTACAGCTTCTTTGATTGTTGTATATCTTCTAGTCCATTGTATGCATGTGTTAGGGAGGCATGTAACCTTTGCTACGATTTCCTGAGTGACTGGAATTCATATATCTCGAACCATGGAGATTCCTCCCTGCAAGTTTTGGAAGAATTCGAGCGTGATGTTCGTATCATATCCTTGCAACTGGTTGAAGTACTTCGTCCACCCCAGACGGTGTAGGATTGTTCTTGCCTGCTCAGTTACCTGTAGTAATGTTGGCTCCCGGTGCACACTTCGACCACCCATATTTATATAAAAAATGAGAAGGACTATCATTCCTGTATGCAACTTGGTTAGACTATATTTCTTCTTGATATGTTTGTCATGCCAGTTTTCTCTCTATTGCTGAATAACAGTTGTGCGCTGTAGGGCGAACAAGCATTCTTCGTCTAACTCATTGAGCTACTATAGGCATTGTTTATGTGCCTCTGTAAGATCCAGTATGATTTCCTGGTCCATTCTTAGAATCTTGATCTCAAATTCGATTGGAAATATGGGCTCTTTGCCATAGACTAGATGATAAGGGGAGTAGCCAGTAGTGTTACGCCATGTCATGCGATAGGCCCATAAGTCATTTGGAAGCTCTACTGCCCAATTTTGACAGTTTGTTGAGACTTTTTTTGTCAAAATTGCCTCCAAGACTTTGTTGGTACTTTCTACTTTCCCCTTTGCCTGTGGCTAGTATGGGGAAGTAACTCTGTGCTTGATATGATAATTTTGCAGAGTGGTCGTGATTCTATGGGCTATAAATTGCGATCCTCCATTAATGATTACTTCCCTGGGTAATCTGTAGCGCACAAATAATTGGAAGAGAAACTTAATGACTTCTTCCTCTGTTGCATTTATCAAGGCTACTGCCTCTACCCATTTGGTCATGTAATCTGTTGCAACTAGAATATAAGCCTTCTGATTGGATTTTGGGTTGAAGGGGCCAAAAAATTTTAATGCCCATCTTTCAAAAGGTTCTGTGACCACTTGTGCTTGTAGGGGCATTTCATCAACTTGGCCTAGTTGGCCCATCCTTTGACAACTATTGCAGGCCTGGACATACTTCTTTGCATCTTTAAATAATGAGGGCCAATAGTAGCCCATCTCTAAGATCTTAAACCCAGTCTTGCGGTCTATGAAATGTCCTCCACAGGGCTCATCGTGACCTACCTTCAAGATATCATGAATTTCATCTTCTCTGACACATCTTCAGATATGGAGGTTAGCCTCTATGTGGAAAATATATCCACCAATCTAGGTAAATCATGCACTGCACTGGATGATCAACTTCC
Source organism: Picea sitchensis (assembly GCA_010110895.2). Lineage (NCBI taxonomy): Eukaryota > Viridiplantae > Streptophyta > Pinopsida > Pinales > Pinaceae > Picea > Picea sitchensis. The sequence goes on along the minus strand of SNQJ01S0063807.1, from coordinate 150,475 downwards.
TTTCTCTCGATGATAGGTGTGTTGGTAGTTTTCCAGCTGCCAGATAATTCACCACATCAACGTACCATGGTGTTTTAATAGTGACAGAAAACAAGTGTTCGTCTGGAAATTGATCCTCTACTGTCAAAGTGTCATTGATTTTAGGTATGAGAGACAAGAAATTTGCAATGAGATTTTCTCTTCTGGGATGATCCTTGATGGCGATGTCAAATTCCTGCAATAGTAATAACCACCGAGTAACCCGTCCATTAGTAATAGGTTTGTTAGCTAAATATCTAATAGTAGAATGATTAGTATACAAAATAACTGGATAGCCTGTTATATAGTGGCGGAATTTATTAATAGCATGTATAACAACTAGAAATTATTTTTCTGTTACTGTATAATTCTTTTCAGTAGGTGTCATATTTTTTATAATAAAATAAATAGCATAGGGTTTCTTGTCTTATTCCTGCCCAAGGACGGTGCCTATGGTGAGATCCTATACATCTATAGAGATGTGGAATGGTATTTCCCAGTTTGGTCCTCTCAAAGCCAGTGTTGTTGAAATTATCTTTTTAAGTCCTGCAAATGCCACATCACACTTATTAGTCCACTGAAATTATGCATTACCAGTTAGAGCATGCAAAGGTGCAACAGTTCTTGCAAAATTTTCCATGAATCTGTTATAGTATCCTGAAGTGCCAAGGAAAACATGTACCTCAGTTTGTGTACAAGGGGTGGGCAGATTAAGGATTACCTCTATTTTTGCTGGGTCTACCCTGATTCCCTCTGCAGAAACATAGTGACCTAGTACCACACCTTCAATCATCATCATATGACATTTTCCATTACTCAAACATAGCCTGGTAGAAATGCATCGTTCTGGGACCTTCTCCAGATTGCTTAGAGCTTGATCAAAATCATTGTTGTAAGGGGTGAAATCGTCCATGTAAACCTCAATTCCTTCATTAGAAAAATCAGAAAATATGATCAAAATGGATCTCTGGAATGTAGCTAGAGAATTACATAATACGAAGGGAAACACCTTGTATGTAAAGGTACCCTAGGGACATGTAAATGTAGTTTTATCCTGGTCCTCTGGAGCAATCTGAATTTGATTATAGCCACTAAAGCCATCTAGGAATGAAAAAAAATTCTTGCCTACCAAAGTATCAAGGACCTGATCAATGAAAGGTAGGGGAAAGTGGTCCTTCTGGGTAGCTTTGTTGAGTTATCTATAGTCTACACAGATTCACCATTTCCCATTCTTCTTGGGGACAATCACTAGTGGGGAAACCCACCGACTGTCTGAAATAGGGTATACAAAATCCACATCCAACAGTTTCTACAATTCTTCTTTAAAAATGTCCCTGAGATGAGGATTCAATATTCTTTGGGGCTATCGGATGGGTCGGGCATATTTCTCAATATAAATATGATGTGTGCAAAGCTGAGGATTGATGCCCTTCATGTTACAATATTCCCATGCAAAGGCCTGCTGATGTTTAGAAAGGATCTAAATCAATTTGTGTTGTTGATGCTCATTCAAATTAGCATTGATATTTAGGAAATTCCCTAGTGCAATTTCAACTGATCTGTTGTTGTGGACAACAGTAGTAGGAATCTGTTGCTCCATCAATTCTTCTAGAGGGTCTCCCTGTGCTTCATTATTCAAAACAACTTTTAGCATGTGAAATATTGGGTTGCTTATAGTGGCTGGGTTGTTAATGAAGATATTGATCACATCATCTTCTAGTTGGTTTTTGAGCATGAGGGCTTCTTCCAATGTGAGAGGGAATTGTAGATCCTTTTCTGGATATCTAGGTGGTGGAAGCTGCTGATGTATGATAGGCAGACTTGGTTTAGCTCGAGGATACAGGATGAGGTTCTTTGTAGCATTTACTCTAGCAATTGTCATGTTACCTGTGTGACATCCTATGTATGCATCCGCTATCGTGAGCCATGGTATTCCCAGTATCAATGGGTGTCCATCGAGTCCACTTTTTGGGTTGATAATGAGGAAATCAACTAGGTATTCCCAAGAGTTGACCAAAATTGCTATGTCTTGTAGTGTGTCGACTGGTCTAACCACTAATCTATTAGCCAATTGTAACATAATTGAAGTAGGATCGAAGGAGGTGAAACCCAGGATGTTACAAGTCTCGATGGTCAAGATATTAATGGCTACCCCCAAATCCACTAGTGTATTCGAAAAAGAACAACCCTGTATTTGAACTCTTATTATAGGGTTCCCTGGATCTGCATATTTGACTAGCTCTTGCGTGCCTAGAATAAGATAGGATAATGCTCTGGCCACATGAACCGTTGATGGATTCTTAACTTTCCAAACAGGATTCTTCCCACATACTTATTTAATCATTTTTGCATAAATTGGGATGTCTTGCAGAGCCTATAGGAGTGGGATCTTAACATATAAATTATTTAGTTCCCCAAGGATATCAAAATTAGGATACACAACTGGATTGACTATCATCAAACTTTCGGGGAACGGGGGAGGAGGAATTTCATCTTTCTCAAGATTTTGTTGCTCGACTGTGTTTCCCCCTTGTTCTGTCTCTTTTGTTATAACCAAAGTCGAGCGTGTTATTGCTGGTTGTATATTATTTTCATTCTCCCGTTCTTGGCGAATATTTCTTTCTTCAAGAGAAATTATGCGTTCTGACCTCAACCAAAGTTGACTGCACCCTACTGAATTGATTTCCCCCTCCAAGTTCTCAACAATCTGCACAAGCTGAGCTGGCCTATTATTGGGATTTGGTTTGGGTTGAGCTAGTAGTTGAGGGCATATTTTAGGTTGAGGATTCTAGGGTAATTGGAGTGAGGCCTATAAAGTGGGCTGGGGAGCCATCCACATGGGTTGACTAGTCATTCCCATGGGGCGCTGCCAGTTTTGGTTCCAATTGGGGGCCTTGGCAGTTGGGTTAGCACACTGTGAAGAATAGGGGTTGTTGTTTGAATTTTTCCAAGGTGGGGTAGGGTACTATGAGTTAGGCCAGCTAGGATTTGTAGCTGGTTGATTTGTTCAAGTAGGATTTGCAGCTGGATATTGCTGAGACTACCAAGTGAGGTTGGAAAACTGTTGATTCTTCCATGCATTCCCAAAATTATGCTGCTAGTTGTACTTCCTAGAAAAGAAAGAAGAGGGATCCTGTAGCGTACTTGGGGGGTGGGCCTACCATTGGCGACGCGGAGCTATCAGATATACTGGTTCTATTTCCTCCTCTACTTCTCTGAATACAACTTTTAATACTGGAAGCGATGGACATTCGTCGGTTGCATGGTCTTTGGCACAGATGGGGCAAATCTGAACCACATACAAAGGGCATTTCCTCAGACCATGTTTCTTTCTGCATCGGTGGAAAAATATGGCCAAGATATGTTCTGCTTATGTTTGTTTCTATTTAGCCTGTAGTACATCCAATTGTGTATTCAGTGTGCTTAAAATATCAGTTTTGAAATTTTCTAAGAGATTACCAACATCTGCTTGGGTGACACCCCTACTGGTGATGTTACTATTTATAGTGAGGGGATCCCGCATTGTCGATCTGGTTCATGAGATTCCACATGAGCACCTGATGCACAATTGGATAATGTTATCATAAGTCTCTTGATAAATATCACCTTGCCCCATTAAATTCAATGTATATACCCATTCATCTTTCAAACCTTTAATCAAAGTTGCTTTAAGTACTTCACCTGGTAATGTACCATAAGGCAATATTTGCAAGTTATACTAAAATCTCTCAACGTATTCTTCTAATGATTCATTCTCTTTTGCCATCATTTGAAATATTTCATCCTTTAAATCCATGGTTCTGTAGTAGTCCTGATATTTCCTAAGGAACACTTGTTTCATCCCATCCTATGAATTTATAGTTCCCCCTCCAAGTCCCATAAACCATCGTAAGGTGACTCCTTTCAAAGTGGAAGGAAATAGTTTTAGTTTCTGGGGTTCAAAGGTCTAATCATAACCTCTACACAGGACATCAAATTTGAATAAGAATGAAGCAAGTGTTGGATTACTAAGAGGGGGGGTGAATCAATAATAACGCAATCTTAATATTTTTTCTTCAAATGTTATATCAATGTAGAATTATTATCCAATAATGAGCAGTAATAAATAAACAATCACACACATGCACGCGATTACGCAGGTGTTTTATGTAGAGCCGTCGGGAGAAAACCACGAAATGCTTTTTCTTATATGTGCGGTGCATTCATTGGAAGCACCAACTTCTTTACATTTTCCATTTTCTGTTGGAAGGGAGGCTCCAACCCTAGTTTCGAGGGCTACAACACAGGGGATCTCGAACTCCCAAATCTCTGGCTACAACTAGAGGAGGCTACAACCCCAATGTTCTCCAACTACAAACAGAAGGAGGCTACAAACCCATAAGTTCTCCGGCTACAACCACATATCCTTGCAAGTAGAAGTAGAATGATGGAACCCTTGTCACCCTATCTTGTAGAGATATACTGCTGTGGCTTTGTACCAAATGAACCATGCATCAACCATGCATCCAACACGTACCATAAACAAGTGCATCAAGCCATGCGCCAACACGTAATCAGCGTATCATGAACAAGTGCATCAACCATGCACCAACCTCAACAAAAAGCCCTCACATCAATTTCATCCATACAAATCTGATTTGTAGCTCATGTGGAGCACGGGTGTATGTAATCGCATTCACGCAAACCTTCCTTAAATTTAAAAAAAAATACTAGCATTTCATCAAACTTGTTTTTAGTCTCACATGCCTAGTTTTGGATTAGTCAACAACCGACTTAGGAAATCATAACAGACACAGCAATGTATAAAGATGAAGCGATACACAATGTTCTTCGGTGTGTTTTATGCAATTCCTCAAATTGGCACTACTTGTTACCTCTCAAAGGAGGTTATAGCAAAATGGCACCTTTCTGAATTGACTTATTCTAGAGGCGACCTTGTGAGGTGCCCATGAAATATATTCTTTGAAATGATGGAAACTTGGCTTCTTCAAAGGAATTTATCCTTCCTTGCATTTTAGGCCTTCTTTTCTTCACTTTCCTCGGAATTTATGATTAGATATCATTTTTAAAATCTCAGGACACCTATAGATATTCAATATGCTCAAGTGTGTTTCAAATGAGAGAACCTTGCCTCTTATTTATACTCTCCAAAGTAGCTTCCTTAAAACATATTCTAGGTCACTTATTTACTTTCCTTATTTTAGGGTTGGGTCCCTTCTAATTTCTCCATTAGAGTATTATTGAAATAATTTATTTTGTATTACTTTGAATTATAATACACTCATCCCTTCGCTTTATTATTTACCTTTTAAAATCTCTTAAATGCTTTGGTTACTTTGACCTTTTGGGGCTTTTAGATTGACATATGAGGGTTCTCCAACCGTGAGACCATAACTCTCTCAAACCGGTGAGGAGTTATGTGACGATTCTGCATACCACTAAATGGCATGACATGTACTATCCATATATAATATTATTATCGAAAATATATCATAACTCATACCGTTACCCATCAAACAATCTTGGGTCCATTACCCAAACAGGGTTCTCCAAACTCTCATGGCATAACTCTCTAACCCGTGAGGGAATTATGTGGCGTTCCACATATACGAAATGAAATGACAAGAACTATCCATATAGGATGTTGCGACAAATTCACTTTCCTTCATCTCATTATTCCATAGTGGGCATTGGTTCTCTTACTCCACAAAGCGTCTTCCGGTGAGACTTTCACCATAGGGGACCACTTTGGAGTTCATCATGTTACTTCTTATCAACCATGCAAAACAATTATGAGTCATATTTACATCAAACACTATTGGGTCCATTACTAAAACTTTGTGCCTCTGAGTCTTTCTTCAGGTTGACATTAGTATTAGCCAACCTTAATCAATCTCCCCTTTGGCATTGATGAAACACTCAGATGGCTTTAAAATCATGTCGGTCATGCTCCCCGAAACCATGCCTACATCCTCTGCATCCGATAAATCTAATCCACCTGGAACAATACATCATCTCTGCATCGATAAATATCTCCCCTTTGTCATCAATGGAAAGGTATCTTTCCATCCGGTACACTCCCCGAAAAGACTATCCTCTTATGGTGCTTCCTAAATTGTACATCTAAGACATATAAGATAAGCATTCAAAAGAAAACATTCATTTTGGGTAAAGCCTCCAAGTCTTTTGCGAACATATTCAAAGGCTTCCAGTGGAAGGGGTTTTGTAAAGATATGCGCCACTTGTTCTTTGTGCCCTAAACTCAACTTTCAGTGTTCTTTTCACCTTTGTTCCCGTAGAAAGTGATACTTGATTGGAATATTGCTTAGTCTTGGAGTGCATCAAGGGTTTTGAGATCTTGATGGCACTTGTATTATCACAATATATTGGAATGGGCTCATCATACTCAACTTAGCCCATATCTTTCAAGTTTGTTTTCATCAAAGAACACGTATGCAACATCTTGCTTACGCAATATACTCTTGCCACCGGTAGATAGAGATACCGGAAGATTGTTTCATGCTTATTATGATACCAAACCTCCACCTAGAGTAGAAACGGCCCGCTCCAGCAGTGTAATTCGGTCATCAATACAACACACCCAATCTGCATCGTGTAGGCCATAAGTGATAGATCTTTCCCTTTTGGATACAAAAACAATCAAACTCTTGTTCCTTGGAGATGAAATCCTCTTCACGCTAATACATGTGATTCCTTTGGTGATGCTTGAAATGATGCCACCTGTCCAAGCGCCTACATTACATATGAATTACGGATTTTGTCACATATAGTATGCCGCCAATCATTGACCTATATTACCTCGATGCGTAGACTTTGAATCATCATCTTTACTCAACTTGCAAGCGATTTGCATAGGAATGGCGGTTTGCAATCTTCCATTCGAACCTCTTGGCATTTTCTCACGATATACTTGGTTTGAAATAAATTCCTTAGTTTCTTTAGCGTGTCTGAAGTGAAAAATTATAGTTCTCAAGTAGTGACGCATTTCAAATTCACTCACGCATGTCTTTTGCAAATTTCTAGCAAGCAACACATCATCATCACTACCAAAATAATATCATCAGCATAAGCTTCCAATTAATAAAATATTACCTTGACTTACCTTGATGTAGAGGTTGCTATACGCACTTCCTTTTACGAACCACGCACCTTCTAGGTGCTATCGGTCACGGAGTACCATGCTCTAGGAACTGTTTTTAAGACCATACAAGGCCTTCTTTAATTTACACACATGATGACAGTGTTCTCGACAAGCCCAGAAATCCCCATACGGTTTATTTCAATGTAGACTTTTTTTTCAAGTTCCCCATTTAGAAAGCTGATTTTATGTCCTCGATATACTTTAACATTTTTTAGAACATGCATAAGCTAAAGCAGTTAGCACCATTAAACTGGCTGGGGCATATGTCTCTTCAAAAGTGATTTCCTTCAATATGTGCATATCCTTTACATACCAATCTAGCTGTTCCTTGTAACTGTCCATCTTCATTCAATTTATTCACGAAAACCATTTTGTGCCGATCACATTATTATTCTTTGGTCTTGGAACCAATTCCCAAGTGTCATTTTTCTCTATTTGATCCAATTCTATTCCTCGGCCTTGTTAAAATTCATCGCCTATTTCTTCAAAGCAGGTTTGGTTCAATTGTAGATAAGGATTACTAGGTGTGTTTGTTATGGTGAAACAGTTTTCTTCTAGTCTCCAACTCACTGCATCTTTGTTTCCAATAATGCGATGGGATGATTCTTACGTGCCTAAGTTTGCTAGGTGTCTTTGGAGATACTTGTTGAACTTGCTCTTCTACTTACATCAGTTCTCTTCATCTTCATCTTAAATGCTTCATGGCATGGTGGGGCAGACAGTGGGTTGGTTGGGGCAGACAGGCAGCATGGGTGGCTGTGGGCAGTGGCAGGAGGACATGGGAGGTTGGGGCTTGCTGAGTTTGGGTAATGGACCCAAAGATTGTTTGATAGGTAATAGGTATGAGTTATGATATATTTTGAATAATACTATTATATATGGATGGTATGTCATTCCATTTCTAGTGGTATATGAACGTCACACATAACTCCCTCACGGTTTGAGAGTTATGGACTTACGAGATTGGAGGACCCTCATATATGTCATCTAGAAGCCCCAAAAGGTCAAAGGTCAAAGTAATCAAAGTGGTTTAAGAGATTTTAAAGGTAAATAATAAAATTGAAGTATTAGGTGTATTATAATTCAAAGTGAATACAAAATAGAATTATTATTGAAATAATTTGTTTGTATTCACTTTGAATTAATATACACTCATCACTATTACAACTTTCAAAAATATCTATTAAACAGAATACTGACTTCTTTGAAGGCTCTAAATGAATCTCCACTCAAGCTATGAAAGGACTCCTTGTGTTCCTACTAGAAAATGGCATGACCTCATTGCTATCCATATATAATAATTAATGAAAATATATCATAACTCATCTACCTATCAAATCTTGAGTCCAATCTAAACTGAGATCTTATAATATCTAACTTTCAGTATGTGACGTTCACATACCACGAATGAAGTAGCCAAAGGAACTATCCATATAGGATATTTTCCTTACAAATTCACTTTCCTTCCTCTCATTATTCCATGATTAAGCATTGGTTCTCTTACTCCTCAAAGTCTTCCCATGGGGATTTAACCATAGGGGACCACTTTGGAGTTCATCCCATGTACTACTTGCTCCCGACCATGACAAAACAATAATGAGTCATGTTACATCAAACACTATTGGATTCATTACTAAAACTTTTTTCTCTGGGTCTTTCTTCAAGGGTTGACCCAAAACTTTGTGCTACGGGTCTTTCTTCAAGGGTTGAAATCAATGACAACCAACCTTAATCAACAGCAGGGTCTTCTGATATCAATCCGTGAAAAGTTGGAAGATTTTGCAGTGGAATGACTTTCATCGGGGCATTATAAATTGGATCCACTATGGTATATTTGAGAGTGGAAGTCTGGGTTCCTGGTTGATTTGGTTGTGACATTTGATTGAAAATATGTCCAAAATCTTCAGGAATTTCTTGATCCAGGTGTTCTATTTGAGGTGGTTGATTATTTGATCCCATTGGAGATTTAACTGCGCTACCTAAATATGGGATTTTAGGTGTTTCTCCTCCTATCAGAATCATAGGAGATCCAGGTTCAGGTAGGTTTGTTTCATCAACTCCACTAGTTTCCCCTTCTCCTTCTTCCAAGTTACAAGAGTTTCCCTCTTCTAAAGGGTTGAGAGGTGGAATATCCATGTTCTGAAAACTTTGCCCAGTCCCTTAAGTTTTTCTATGAACCTTAGCATGAGCTGCAGTGGGTGAATTTTCATCTTGAGGGATTCGGGTGGATCCTTTTCGGGGTCCCACCGAGGCTTGAGATTCTGCTTTTCGAATAATTTCGTCTATGTAAGTGTTTCTTCCAAGGGGCACCAGGCCCTGGAATTTTGTAGTTTTTGGTGGGGGTTTTGGTTTTTTCAGGTTCTTTCTTCTTAGTCATACATCTCACTCACACAAAATTCTAAGTAGCTATGTGACCTCTATGCATCAGTTGAAGGCAAGCGCTGGCACACGAATTTCACTTGTTGCCTACTTAGGTTCTTACCTCCCATTTTGAATACCCCATTCCTTTAGAGACAAAACCTATACTATCTTTCACATTCTCCCCGACAACAATGCCAAAATGTTGGGCTCTAAAGATTTCCTAAAACATCCTTAGTTTAACATTAATTTATCAACCCGAGGATTCATCTTTTATCTCAATAATATCAACAAAGTCTATGTAGATAGCTGTAGAGGCTAAAAATCATGTAGTTAAAGAAAATCTGAGTTTATCAACAATCAAGTTCCTCAAATGTTCATTAAATATTCTGAAACTAAGATCCTACTTAACAAAATTGAAATTTGATTAATAACATGCTGTGAATGAAAGGAATTAACTAATATGTTGAACTCATTTAACTAAGAAGCAGTAATCAAATCTAGGTAAAGACTTGCAGAATAAAACTATCAACTATTAATCAATTTGTTGGAAAGGAAACAATGAATTACTCTATATGTGGAAAGGAAACAATGAATTACTCTATCTGTGGAAAGGAACACCAATTGTAACTTAACTAAAAGGAACAACATTTATAAATTAACTGAAAGGAACAACAAATGTAACTTAATCGAAAGAAACAGGGACAATGCATAAGAAAATGTGAGGAATTGTCAAGCAGTAAGCTACAACAATGGAAATTGGAACAACAATCGATAATATTCAAATGAACCATCTATCTTCTGTAAGAAAACATCATAAAATCATTAACACGGTCATGCATTTATCTTAACGATTGTAAAAGAGACTTAAATCACAGAATGAAAATCAAACTGCTATAATTACAGATTGAGACAATGACTCCTTTAGATTGGGCCCTTGGTCCTTAGAAGCACTGCTGCTAGAAACTCAGTATGTAGAAACGATGAAAACATTCAAATCTTTTAATGATTCCATAACTGGTACAACATTTACAAAAACTGCTTGCATAGAGCAATTCTAAGTTTTGAATGCTTAGATAAAACTCTTCGATTCCGCTTTTTCAAGATCCATTACCCTCTATATATTACAATGATATGGGTAAATTAAGATATCCTGAGGATCGAGAGATCCTCAGGATCGCTTTACTATTTATAAATTTTACAATATAGATAATTAATCTCCCTAAAAACTACTTTGCGCCCAATGTATTCAAACTCCAATAGCCAGCGTATCTTCAAAATCTCCTTAGCTATCTTAAGTTTAACAATATTGATCCATTCCCGTAATAACATTAAACAATTCCAACCGTATTTTAGAATTTATTGAATATAACTCAATAATATTTCTAGAAGATATTTCAATCATTTTCTACCCTTCTTATTCCTAATTAACAGAAAAGTCGATCAAGATTATATCATAAATCGTGGGAATAAGGAGGATATTTATACCTTTTTCATAACCCAACACATGCATCGTTCAGTTTCCTCAAGTATACACAGATTCTGATCTCTCCTGACTTATTATCTTGGACCACCATAGGGATGATCCATTCTAATTATTCAACAGGTTCTATGATTCCTGCTTCCAACATTTTGTCTAATTCAATCCTAACTTTCTTCTTCTATTTAGGATTCAGTTTGTAAGGTCTCTTCTTGAATGGTCTTGCATCTGGTTTTAGGGGAATCTTCATTTCTCCCATGGGCCCTTTAATACTCTTCATATATGTGAATTTGGTTCGAAACAAGTCCTGATAATCATGTAGTAGTTCTATAATCTTGTCGATAGTGGAATCATCCCAGTAATCTCCAACGTTTTCTAGTTTAGGTTCTTTCTCTGTTCCATTGTTAACTTTATTGATTTTTATGGGCTACCCAATAAAATGTAATTCGATCCCAGGCCCTTCTATGTCTCTCTATCCTTTAGTTTCTGCGATGTTCACGTTCCTAGGATCATCATCTTCATCAGGATTGATATTGTAACAACCCTCTAATTTCTGAAGAGGTGCAGTCCATTCTTCTTCTTCTTGCTCCAAAGGGAGGTTAGGTACCTCCTCAAAGACTTTCTGTCATATCACTTGTAAAGCCTAATCTACTATGGGGTACTGACCTTCAAATAAAAATGTAGTTATGAAGTTCTGAGTCATACCGTACCAATCTGAAGTGGTGAGGCGTAGTTATTCTTGTAGATACCAATTGATAGGCGTTGTATCCAAAGTGTTAATGAACTTATGCACCCACTATTCTTGAAGAATGTTTCTCCAGGACTCCTCACAACTTCTCACATGGTCCTTCGGACAACTCTGACCTGTATATTGAACTTTGCACCCTTCGATTTGGTATGAAAAGTGCACTGTCATCAAAGTGTGACATTCTACCCACTCCATGATGTTATTCTTATGTTCTCCCCATCATCTTGCTGGAGTTTCTTTCAAGGCTCCAACGCCAACAACCTTTTTTGTACTGGTACAACTTCTTCAAATTCTAATAAGAATGTTTCTAAATGATTCAAACTATCAAATGTGGGCATATTACTTACTTCTGGGAATCCAGTGAACATCCCCGGTCAATCTGTGATCCAGGTGGATAACGGTGGCCAACCACCTTTTCCAACTGGCTCAAAACAGTTTTTTGGCAATTTTGGCAATTTACTATTTTTAGCAGGTTTTAACTTCCGGGGCCATTTTGAGGCCCTAAACAATGTTTTTTGGGAAAATAGATTTGCAATATCTAAGTTCCTTCCATATTTCTCCTACAATTAATCTCCTCGATGATACCTTTCCAATGGGCTATCACACGCCTAAAACGAAGATTATATGCAAAAGTTACGACCCCGGGAAGTTGATGTACTAACTTACCCAAACGGGGCCCACATGACTTTTGGTGCTTCATCTCCTAGGTTTAGGTTTTTGGATGTCTAGGGTTTTTGACATTCCCTGTTATTGTAAAAAGGCCTTCAAAGCCTCATTGTAATCACCTTCTTGTGAATTCGAGTAGCCGTCACATCTCTTTTTAGAGATAAGCTGCCACCATTCTAGCGAGTCTTTCACTCTGTATTTTTACAGTCTCTGTACATTTCTTTCATTAATAGAAATCGTGTAACACTGTATCTCTGTGTTTATGGTTGCATCTCTGATACATTTATGTTATATTATTGGATATCCGCAATATCTCTGTGCATTTCTTTATTATATCTCTGCTCTTATTTTGTGCCGAAAATAATCCAGATCAGTGGTATCAGAGCAGGTTCCTCTTGATCATTTTTTTTCAGTGCATGTCCCCATCAAGGTCTGAGTATAGCAAGTTGGGTCTGGAGCTTGTCTCTCTTGAATACAATCACTCTCGCACACCCAATAAACCCTCAATGGCGGAAGAAAATAAAAACGATAGAGCAGACGATCCTATCAGTCTGTTGCTTGAGCAAGCTCTCACACGACAGAGGGATGAAATGATGGAGAATTTTTCCCACATCCTTCAACGCCTATCGATAGAAACAGGCGCATCTTCATCAAGTGACCAATTTGGAGGTACATCGCCTTTCAAGGTACACGTTAATTTTGATATTCCTATATTTGAAGGACAGATAGATGCAAAACCCTAGGCAAATGACTAAATCTTCTAGAATGTTATTTCTCTATTCACAATTTTTTCGACAGAGAAAATATCACCTTCGCACTTCTTAAATCTCTTCCCCATGTCAAACATTGGTGGGAAACTTACTAGGAGCAAAGTTCCATAGAGGAATCTGGAATATATGGGGTCGAACCCACTTGGGATTTTTTTGTGGATGCGGTAAAGGAACAATATTACCTTGTTGGTAACTATGAGGACCAATACATGAGATGGACCACACTACGACAAGAGAGGGGCCAAGAAGTTCTGGAGTTCACCAATACCTTCCATACCTTGTGCATCAAGATGGGTACCAAATACTCCGAGAGACATTTGGTTCTGAAATATCGTGGGACTCTACACAGATACATCCAAACTGAAATGGATTTTTCAGACATCTCATCACTCAGTGCTGCTTATCGATATGTTGTTAAAATCAAGTAGAAATTTAAGCACCAGAACAAATGGGAGTTTGGGTCTGCAAATCCACAACCACCAAAGTATGACAAAGACAACCCTAACAAACAGTCTCCTGAAAACTAGTCCAAGCCACAAGAAAAGAAGGGTCACGGGAAGACAAAGAAGGACATTGAAAAATAGTGTGATTTCCACAAAATCCCCTGGCACAACACCGATGAATGTCGCTCAAAACAGTCATTGGTGGCCAATATTAAAGACAAGGATCCGAACCCTAATTCAGAATCTAATTATGAAAATATTGGTAAAGGATAGATCATTGACGCATACCCCATTGCTATTGTCACGACCGCAACAATTCAACCACAAGAACCAATAGATCCTGAAGAGGGGGAGTGCCTTTTTCATTCACAGATGTGGGTTAATAGGAGCTCGATGCATTTTATTGTTGATAGTGGAAGACATAAGAACCTCATCTTAGCAGAGGTCATCAAACAGTTGGGATTGTTGACAACACCACACCCACAACCATACAACATCGGGTGACTTTGCCAAGGATGAGATCTCTGTGTCAACCAACAGTGTTGATTGTCATACAACATCGAATCCTTCAAGGATGAGGTATTATGTGATGTTTCCCCATTGGATGTTTGTGATTTTCTCTTGGGCCAATCATATATGTGGAAGCGCCATGTTGTTTATGAGTCTCGACCCCGCAATGCCACTGTTACTTTGGGGGGTCACCTCTATAGAATACCATAGGTAGTTTCGACTATTTTTCCACCTAAAAAGTTTCACAAGGTATTATCTCATACAACAAAATTCGGCTTCTTCACAATCTGTTCAAAAGGGGAATAAAAGGACACTGCAACCACTACAGTCTTGCCCCAGGTACCTTCTATCCAATAGAAGCAGGTTGACAAGGTTGCAACAAAGCACAAATATTCCTTATGCACATTGTCCTCTCATGTAACTTGACTTGTTGAACATCCTCGGCCTCAACAGGTTCGTGACAGACTTCCACAAATTGAGCAGTGCGACGTCTCCAGCAAGCCAAGCAACTCACCAAGATTCAGATTCAGCAAATGATTTTTCCTCTCCCCCGAGAACTCAATGCAATGGAGACCATTGCTTCCTAAGGAAGGAGGATTGATCCAGGTGGATATCGATGGCCACCCACCTTTTCCATCTGGCTCAAAATAGTTTTCTGGCAATTTTGGTAATTTACTATTTTTAGCAGGTTTTAACTTCCGGGGCCATTTTGAGGCCATAAACGATGTTTTTTTGGGAAAACAGATTTGCAATATCGAAGTTCCTTCGATATTTCACCTAAAATGAATCTCCTAGAAGATTCATATGCCTTGCACATCACCTAAAACGGAGATCATATGCAAATGTTACGACCCCGGGAAGTTGATGTACTAACTTACCCAAACGAGGCCCACATGAATTTTGACGTTTCATCTCCTAGGGTTAGATTTTTGGATGTCTAGGGTTTTTGAAATTCCATCTTATTGTAAAAATGCCTTCAAAGCCTCATTGTAATCACCTTCTTGTGAATGCGAGTAGCCATCACATATCTTCTCAGAGATAAGTGCCACCATTCTAGCGAGTCTTTCACTCTGTATTTTTACAGTCTCTGTACATTTATTTCATTAATAGAAATCATGTATTACTGTATCTCTGTGTTTATGGTTGCATCTCTGATACATTTATGTTATATTATTGGATATCCGCGATATCTCTGTGCATTTCTTTATTATATCTCTGCTCTCATTTCGTGCCGAAAATAATCCAGATCAGTGGTATCAGAGCAGGTTGCTATTGATCATTTTTTTTTAGTGCATGTCCCCGTCAAGGTCCGAGTATAGAAAGTTGGGTCTGGAGCTTGTCTCTCTTGAATACAATCACTCTCGCACACCCAAGAAACCCTCAATGGTGGAAGAAAATAAAAATGACTCGAGCAGACAATCTTATCAATCTATTGCTTGAGCAAGCTCTCACGCGACAGAGGGATGAAATGATGGAGAATTTTTCCCACATCCTTCAACGCCTGTCGATAGAAATAGGTGCATATTCATCAAGTGGCCAATTTGGAGGCACATAGGCTTTCAAGGTACACGTTAATTTTGATATTCCTGTATTTGAAGGACAGATAGATGCAAAACCCTAGGAAAATGGATAAATCTTCTAGAATGTTATTTCTCTGTTCACAATTTTTCCGACAGAGAAAAGATCACCTTCGCACTTCTTAAAGATCTTCCCCATGTCAAACATTGGTGGGAAACTTACTGGGAGCAAAGTTCCACAGAGGAATCTGGAATATATGGGGCCAAACCCACTTGGGAGTTTTTTGTGGATGCGGTAAAGGAACAATATTACCTTGTTGGTAACTATGAGGACCAATACATGAGATGGACCACACTATGGCAAGAGAGGGGCCAAGTAGTTCTGGAGTTCACCAATACCTTCCATACCTTGTGCACCAAGCTGGGTATCAAAGACTCTGAGCGACATTTGGTTCTGAAATATCGTGGGACTCTACACAGATACATCCAAACTGAAATGGATTTTTTGGACATCTCATCACTCAATTTTGCTTATCGATATTTTGTTAAAATCGAGCAGAAATTTAAGCACCAGAAAAAATGGGAGTTTAGGTCCAGAAATCCACAACCACCAAAGTATGACAAAGACAACCCTAACAAACAGTCTCCTGAAAACTAGTCCAAGCCATAGAAAAAGAAGGGTCATGGGAAGACAAAGAAGGACACCAGAAAATGGTGTGATTTCCACAAAAGCCCCTGGCACAACACCGATGAATGTCGCTCAAAACAGTCATTGGTGGCCAATATTAAAGACAAGGAGCCAAACCCTAATTCAGAATCTGATTATGAAAATATTGGTAAAGGACAGATCATTGACGCAGAACCCACTGCTATTGTCACGACCGCAACAATTCAACTACAAGAACCAATAGATCCTGAAGTGCCTTTTTCATTCACAGATGTGGGTTAAGGGGACCCCGATGCATTTTATTATTGATAGTGGAAGACATAAGAACCTCATCTCAGCATATGCCATCAAACAGTTGGGATTGTCGACAACACCAGACCCACATCCATACAACATTGGGTGGCTTCGCCAAGGATGAGATCTCTGTGTCAACCAACAGTGTCGATTGTCATACAACATCGAATCCTTCAAGGATGAGGTATTATGTGATGTTTCCCCACTGGATGTCTGTGATTTTCTCTTGGGCCAATCATATATGTGGAAGCGCCATGTTGTTTATGAGTCTCGACCCTGCAATGTCATTGTTACTTTTGGGGGTCACCTCTATAGAATACCAGAGGTAGTTCCAACTATTTTTCCACCTAAAAAGTTTCGCAAGGTAGTATCTCATACAAAAAAATTCAGCTTCTTCACAATCTGTTCAAAAGGGGAACAAAAGGACACTGTAACCACTACAGTCTTGCCCCAGGCACCTTCTATCCAACAGAAGCAGGTTGACAAGGTTGCAACAAAGCACAAAGATTCCTTATGCACATTTTCCTCTCATGTAGCTCGACTTGTTGAACATCCTCAGCCTCAACAGGTTCGTGACAGACTTCCACAAACTGAGCAGTGCGACGTCTCCAGCAAGCCAAGCAGCTCACCAAGATTCAGATTCAACAAACGCTTTTTCCTCTCTCCCGGGCACTCAATGCAATGAATACCATTGATTCCTAAGGAAGGAGGATTGATCCAGGTGGATATCAGTGGCCACCCACCTTTTCCAACTAGCTCAAAATAGTTTTCTAGCAATTTTGGTAATTTACTATTTTTAGCAGGTTTTAACTTCTGGGGCCATTTTGAGGCCATAAATGATGTTTTTTTGGGAAAATAGATTTGAAATATTGAAGTTCCTTTGATATTTCACCTAAAATGAATTTGCTTGACGATACCTTTCCAATGGGCTATCATACGCCTAAAACGGAGATCGTATGCAAACGTTACGACTTCAGGAAGTTGATGTACTAACTTACCCAAATGAGGCCCACATGACTTTTGTCGCTTCATCTCCTAGGGTTAGGTTTTTGGATGTCTAGGGTTTTTGAAATTCCCTCTTATTGTAAAAATGCCTTCAGAGCGTCATTGTAATCACCTTCTTGTGAATGCAAGTAGCCGTCACATCTCTTCTCAGAGATAAGCTGCCACCATTCTAGCGAGTCTTTCACTCTGTATTTTTACAATCTCTGTACATTTCTTTCATTAATAGAAATCCTGTATTACTGTATCTCTGTGTTTATGGTTGCATCTCTGATACATTTATGTTATATTATTGGATATCCGCGATATCTCTGTGCATTTCTTTATTATATCTCCTCTCTCATTTTGTGCCGAAAATAATCTGGATCAATCTGGCACACCTCTGCGCAGAAACTTCATACATTTTGTTCTTCCAATTCTCCAGTGATTCTTCTGAATTTGATGAGCATGTGCTTTCACTTCGCCAACTCAAATTCCCGTCTATTGTAGGATTAATGTAATCCTATTGTCAATTTGTAAATATTCTCCAATTCATAAGCACGGTCTTCCTCTATGATAGGTTCTATTTATCTGCGACCTTCATCAGGATCAAGAGGTGTAATGACCCTGAGGCCATCACCTTTGAATGTCATTCGTCTCTTCTTTAGTTCGACAAAATTTGAATTGTTGAAAGCCAAATCAATGCCCAACAACGCAGGATAAGGACAACTGTCATCAACTATCTCGATCACCTCAAATTCCGCAAACGTCCTTACCCCGTTGATGTCCACAAGGACATGTTCTAGTCTTCCAAAGGGACTAACTGCCTACTGATTAGCCATATTGAGCCTGATAGGGGAGTAAATCAACTTAGGTTTTCCCATTAGTGCCTAGGTCTTCTTTGTCATAACATTGACTTCTGATCCCAAGTCGAGGACCATGTAATCTATGTCATAGTCTCCAATATAAACATTAAGGTGTAGTTCCTTGTTTGTTCTCCTCTTCCTTTATACTTGGTTCAAAACCCTACTTAGCATATGGTATGTTCTTCCTATATCATACTATTTGATCAAGTGTTGTAGTTATTATATGGCTCTTTTATCCTTAATTAAATCAATAAATGTATACAAGAAACCTACAAGGTTGCTTACCTCTTTTCCTTCTCCAGCTGATGCAGACTGATTGAATGCCAGAGGCATTCCACATTGTCTCACTTCTGGTTGTGCATTCAATGAAGAAGCATGTTCTCTTCTGAATTCTCTTCTTGCCTCTTCAAATGTCTACTTCTCCTCCCTTGGATCAAACAATTGTGTATTCTCTGCAGCTCTTCTGATCCTCGATCCCTTTGTATTCTTTTCTTGTGTCACCCTATCTTCTCTTGTAGTAGTGCCTCCTCTCATGATAACAATGACTATGGGATCCTCTCTGTGAGGTTCTACTGATATTAATTGGACTTGCTGGTTTCCACTGTGTCTTTCCTGAAGTTTAGCCAACAATGTTGGACAGTCTTCGATCACATGTTCAAATGTGTTGTAGTAGATGCAAGTAGTACAAGGGTTCTGAAAGTCCCTTGAAAAATGAATTAGCTGGGAGAAATTATAAAAAATGATCTGGCCTCGACCTCGACCCATGCCTCCTCCTGATCCTCTTCCTCTGAATCCATCGCGAGGGTTGAAGTTTCCTCTTCCCGGGGAATTAAAATGCGTAGCGTTTCCTTCCTACTGCATCTCTCCTTGAATCCTATATGTATCTCTTGACCTTTCATGAAAGAGGTCATAAGCCCTACAGTCCTTCTGATCGTGCCCCACAAATTTATAGAATGTGTAGTAAATATTTGTAGGCATCTGGACATATTTTTTCATGTAATAAAATTCACCAGGGCGATGTCTATTCCTGCTTACCTCACCCCAAGGTAGATTAACATGCTTCAAAGGGTTCAGATCTCCAGAGTCCAAGTAATCAATAAATAGGGGACAATGCTCCTTGTCATGTCCCTCTGATTTGTATCTAATACACCATATGTCTTCTCTTTTATCTTTTCCCTTTTCTTTCTTCATATCTTCAACCTACAGAGATAAGCTAGTTAGCTAACTCAAAATTTGACTTATACCTGAGCTAGATTCTCCCATAGGGGTTGATTCTAGTTTCATGGTGATCTCCAGTGGTTCGGCCTATGAAGAAACCTTCTATTGCATCAGAGGAAATCTTATGTGTGGCAAGAGGGTAGTAATGAACCATTCTTTGTTCTGTTCATCTAGAATCTAAAAACTCAAATGATATGTCAAGGTCTTAAACCTATGATCAAACTCCCACACAGGTTCAACTACTCTCTGTTTGATTTATTTCATTTCTATAATGCACTGCGACTCTGACTTGGGTTTCTTGAATTCGACAGCCAATGTAGTCTTAATTTCATTCAAAGGTTTAGGCTATGCAACTCCTTTAACAAACTTCATGTACCAACTCAGTGCATGGTCTCTCAAGGTAGTACTAAACTGGGCTCTCTTAACAACTTCGTCATGGAAATTATTAATACTCCATACAGCTTCGCATAGGAACCAATGTTGATCAGGATCTTCATTTCCATCTCCCATAAAGGTGGGTAACCTCATCTCATCTTCCAAAGATCTTCCTAGATTTCTTGACTGAATAGGTACTGAACGGCTTATACCAGTTCTCTGAGTGCTCTGATAACTTAGGTTACTCTAGTTACTTAATGTTGCTAAAACAACAAGAGGAGTGGTAGTACTTACTTCAATGGTAGGCACAGTCCCTGAAGTTACTAATTCTTCTCGGTGAGGTTCTTCTGTATTTTGTCCCTCTGACCTAGCGGACTCTGAATACTCCTCGTTCAATAGTTATTCTTCTTATCCACTGTAGAACCCTTCAGCCTGAGCCAGTGGCTCATGATTCTCCTCAAACACGTTCGCAAGAGGAACTTCTCTAAAAGATCTCCCATTGTGGGTGTGTCCAACCTCTGTGTCGTTGTCGCTATCTGAGTTCTTGAACATCATATTTTCGATCCGACTGACTACTGTATCTTCAAGATGTTTTTCTAATGCAATATCATCTTGATATTCAACTTCAAAAAGTGTAAACATTTTCCTCTGGGTCCCTTAAAGAAATATCTCTCTGCTTGGATATATGACTCTACTTTGTCAATAGAAAAATCAGTAATGTACCCTCCAATATTGCTATCAAACCAGTGGTCTACTACTCTTGACATGGTGTTATCAACTCTCTTGACCTTCTTGATCAACGTCGACGTCCAATCCACAGGTGGGATAGATCTGATTTCGAACTGGGTATCTACTAATCTGGCTAACCACTCATATAACTCCTTATGAATTCCTCCAAAGAAAATCTCGTGTATATCAGTAAAGATATACCTTCCCAACCAATCCTTTGTACTAATGCTAGGGTTCTTGTTCCGAGCTTTAGCGAAGTCCCTCTCTTTTTCTTCTATCCACTTTTGAATCTCTGTGTTCGATGGAAACCACCTTGAAATTCCCTCAGGAAGATCCTGGTCCCGGAAACAAAACCATTTGTTGGCACAGGGGAAGACTCAGGGTTCAACTCTAACAACGCACCAACAAGACCTAACTACTGGCCCTTTTGACAACACCTGTCTCACCCGAAGTAGAGATAGGGGGTTGCAGTACATAGGTATCTACAACTAGAAGAAATGCAAAGTGGATCCAGAATAGTAACACAGAACAAACTAGCTATTATTTACCACTCTTAAGCTCACCTCACAAGTTATATCTCAGATCTAACATAGTAATGCAATAACAACATACCAAATGACAAAGAATCCAACATCAATCACACAGAATAGCAAGATATACGTGGTTCACCCTCTCCTTAGGGCTACGTCCACAAAATTGCGTTTCTTGATATATTAAGATTTGTTGACGGGCGAAATTGTCTGTCCGTCAATTGAGAGAGTGGAATCGGTCGGGGGTTGTCTAAATAACCCAAGCCGTTTGGAATGAACCACCCTGATGGGTTTAACGGCTCCGTTAGCCGCTCTAAGGTCCTAAGAAAAACCAAAGAGAAAACTAACCTAAACTAACTAATCTATCTAAAACAAATAAAACAAACTAAACTAACTAAAATTAATAAAACAAACTAAAACTAACTAACAATAAAATAATACACTAATCTAACTAATCTAATTAAAACTAACTACTATATAAACTAAAACTAAATACAAACTACGCTAACTATTATATATAAAGTCTACTAATTATTATAATAACTCAAATCAACTATCTAATTACTAACTGCAATATTACTTATTCACAAATATACAATAAAAACAATGTACAGATTTAATTAAAACCTGCAAAACTCATGTACTTTCTGCCCTAAGACAACAAGATATGTTTTTTGATTTTTATATTTTATGAAAAAGAAATAAAACTACTGAAATTAAATGATCTAATATATTTACTGAAATTAAACAATCTAATATAAATTTAATTAAACTTATATCTAAATTAAACTACTTAATGAAAACAACAAAGAAAAGATTAACTGACCTGGAAGCGCTCCTAATTTGTCCTGTGTATGATAACTTTGAAGTTGTTCGGCGGAAGTAAACTCGCACCGGTTAGTCCAAAAGCTTCTCGTAAATGATCGGCTGTGCTGCTCTTTGAGTTGTTAACAGGACAAACAAGACATAAAAAATCATAACAATCTTATGATTAATAAATCTCTGCAATAAGGGAAACCTGTTATGCAAAAATTTATATTTGATAATTCAACTTATGAAGAAGATAAACCTGTCATTCACAAACTGAACTAAACAATTGCTATGTATTTTATACACTTAGAAGAAAATAGATATGGATAACAATGATTGAATTATATCACTTGCACATGATTAAGATAGCTAAAGTAGTCGTTAACCAAATACAAATTGATATACACAACATGAAACAAAATATTGATATAATGAAAAGCTAAAGCTGTGACAAAACACCAAATTCTGCTTCAATCTGTATTAAAATTCCATATCCTTGTTCTCCCCTGAATGAGGATGAATATTATTACAAAAATGATAGGTTTTTATAAGTCTTTCCACAGGGTAAAACCTCCCCGTGGATAATATCAAATAGTTTTACAAAATCTGGGAAATATCCCAAAATCAACTAAACTAAGAAACTAAAGAGAAATCTTTGAAATATCCCCTAACTGCTCATCATATCCACTGTAATTTTGAATTCATTTGCAATAGACCAAATATATCAAGTTAGAAAGATATTTCATTAGAAAAACAATAAAAAATTGACTCTACAAACTTAGCTACAAAATCATCTGATTCTATAGCTAGTCTAAAATAGCCTACAGGATCAGATAGAAATCAAATCAAATATTTTTTTTAAAAGAATCAAATCCAATTTTTCTTTTAGTAAAGATTAAAAATGAATCACTAATGATTCAGATCATTTTATATTTCAAATTAAACAAAACCAAAAGTGATTTAATCGAAACAAGGATGAGAATACTCTGTTTCATGGTTACCATAAAATCGGGTCAGACTGTTTCATATCAAATGAAATCCATAGTGAATCATATCATGCACGATATGATCTAATCCAACACAATCATAATCCATTCGTTATGGCTATAAAAATGCAGCATAAGATTTATGTCGTTTCAATTAAATACAAATATGGAAAGACTGTTACGATCATGGGTAAACATAACAACATAACAATATCAAACAAAATTCGCCATAGATTTCGATTGTTGGGCGTTATACAGTCAACAGACAGGGTCAAATGATGATCGCAACCATCACCAAGTCGACAGAAGTGATAATTGCAAACTGGGTAACAATAGAAACAAATCGTGAATGAGTTGAATATAGAATAACAGTGAATCCAATCTCGTTTTACAAATCAACTTGTAACTAAATATTCATTACAAATCCAACCAATAACAGGGTTGATCTAACATCAAACCAATACGAATTAACCGGTTGGGTTTCGCATAGCTGTTACGGATTGAATTCATTCACGATTTGGGTGAAATCATATTAGCAACAATCCAAACTGTATTCGAGTTGGTCGAAATCCATATGGAAATAAAACTATAACAGTTGACCATATTACAATCGTTACCAATCATAGCACATACATTATAGCGAAATCAAAACGAAATGTGATCGTGTTCAGAATCGAAATAGGATAAACAGCTTGTGTCTATAATAGATACAAACGACTCCAATTGACAGAGCATTCATTTTAGCTAAAATCAAACAACTCAAATCCAAATCAAATCAAATCGGATCGATTAAAATCTAATCGAAACTAAACAGAATTCCATTCAGTCAAAGCAAGGCTGAGTATACAATGTAACGAAACCAATCAATGCTGAACAGAGCTATTCAAACCAAACTTGAATTGTTATATAAACTCATACTATTTACAAAAATGATTGATATTACACAGACCTGTGTGACGAGGCTATCCAATTACGCCAGCTTAGAATTCACGACCGCTGTGGCCGATTCCACATTTTTGAATAAGATAGAACCTGTCGTTCTTTGTCTTTTATCAGTGGCCTCTAGCTCAGCCTTTTGACAGGTGAGCTGTGTAACTTGGTCCTCCAAATATTGAATTCTGGACTATAGCATAGGCACATCAAGATAATATATTTCCAACCATGAGCCACATTGATCATAGGGTGGCACAGTAGACTTCGACAGAGCAGAAGAGGGTTTAGATATATGACCGGGGGTTTCACATGACAGCTTAGTTCCAGGGTAATCTGGGTCGTTTTGAAAACAAGGTGGTAGGTTTGACACGAAGTCGTATGGGGGTTTGGCACACAAGCCGTTCGAATAGAGATACTCGCTTGCCAAAAAACGTTCAACCTCCGAATCAGAGTCCTCGCTCAACACAATCGGGTTAGGATTGATAGGGGTTTTGGGTTTAGTCCTCGCCATTCGAGAGAATAGCCGCGCATTCTTTTTGCCTTTGGCATTCGTAGTAGGTTTGGCTTTAGGTTTCTTTCCCACAGGATTAACAGATTCGACATCCTTGGTCACAGAGTGGGGTAGGTCGATAGGTGAGTCGGGTAAGGGTTTAGGTAAAAGGATACTGTAGGGTACCGGGGGTACAGACTTGTCCTCGGTCACCACAGGTTTGTCAACCTGTGGTGGATTAGAATCCATGAAATTATTGCGAGAAAGAAAATCATCCCAACAGTCTCGGTGTAACCCCAGATGAAAAACAACAATCATTTTAACCAGCCCATAGTGAAAGAGGCTGCTATCAGCCTGGTTCCTTTTATATTTCTTAGACATTTTGAACAGGCTTCTATGCAGGTAGTATGGCATATTAAGCTCGAAACCCATAAAAACCATAATTAGACGAAGGTGGTGTAAGAAAACAAACCCATACCGACCCTCACAGGTGATGAACTGCTTGATAATCATTAACAAGTCATGCCATCACTGCTTCAGCATGGTCACGAGCAAACCCTTGTCACAGGAGCTAACCTTACGCAACTGAAAGAGCAAAGTCCAAGGGACTTCTTCTACCTTGCAGTTTTTGGACCATCTCTGCCCAGTGATAGGTAAACCCATAGCTAAACTGAGAAATTGCTCGTCAATTTGCAATTGAACATCCCTGACCTTGGCTCGACAACCATCAAAGGTCAATGCGAATTGCCTAGCAACGTCGAGGTTAAAACCATCAAATTTATGTATGAACGAGAGCCACCCAAATTCCTCAAGGTCACCACGGGCTTTGTCGAACATCAAAAAAGCCTGGCTACCATTCGGTTCAGCCCTCATGACTGGAGCCATGGTGCGAGCACATGGTAAGGGTTGGGTCGAAAACACCAGCACACAGGGTCATTCGGTGTAACCACTATGAACGATCAAAGGGGAGGCATTAATGTGCGCATGCGAGGGTGGTGGAAACACTTACTTCCATGCAAAATAGTAATTGAAAAGTACAACAGGCTTATTAACCCTCTGTCGAACAATCATAACATATTTCAAATCATATTATTCATTCGACCCAAAAATCAAATGATAAACGATATACCAATGCGCCATTCAAACCATGAATATTCAAAGGTTTTAAACATTATGATAAACGATTTCATAAAATCGACAAGGCAAGAACTAAAACAATAAGGATCACATCATATAAAACAAAGTAAACAATGACCCCTATGCAATTCATAAAAATAAGTATAACCCATAAATTCTCATGCTCAATGCCTTACCAATTAAAAAAAAATCAAGTTGCGCAATTAAAGTAAGAATAGGCAATAGGGACAGTTCGAATATATCTTAGCCACTTAATGATAATCCAAAGGTAAGTGCCATTCAAAATATAAATAAAAGATCGTGACAGTTCGAGTAACGATAGAGGATTTTTCATGCTTACAGTCGTGAAAACTAAATGGAAACCAATTTGCAAATGTCACAAAGAATGAAAATATCGTTTATTTGCAAAATGCGATGATAATTTGAAGTTCAGAAGACAAAGGTGTAGGCAGCTTATAGGGCAATTAAAAAATTGAATTGGCTGCCAACAATGGCGACACACTGGTAGAAGCAGTTATCTCTATCAAAAGAAATAAAATTCAGATTAGAACAGCAAAGAAAATTTCAACTCAAAACAACAATCAGAAAATCGTACAAACATCATCATTTACCATCTTTTCCAACGATGTTTTAAAAGATGAAAACTAATAACAGTCTTAAGATCAACAAGTCATGATATTAATGATAAAATCTTCAATACTGTTGGCATGGCCACTGCTACCAGCAGGGGTCTATAGCCTCGACAGGGTTGCCATTTAACCCACTCAGACATTTGTATCCTGTCAAGAAGTTCTAGATCAGAATAAATGACATTAAAGAGGTTTTGTATTTTTTTCACAGATTTTCATGTACCCGACATTGCTTCGCTACCAGCAGGCCTGTTCAGTATCCCGACGGGTTTACAAACACTTCCCATAGTTCTTATTAATATTTTTATTTAGTTTTCTTTTGTAGATATATAGTTGAGCGGGGTGACGCTGATAATCTTGATTTTTAAACATATTTTTTTCAGACCTCATCAGAATTTTTTAACACTGTCCTTTATTAAGCTCTAGAGATGTTTTATTTCTAAAACACTTCCCATGACATGGAGACATCTTTTTGAGTCATTCCTTTACGGAAAAGGGACAACGTAAAAAGAAAATAGATGATCATGACAAACTTTGCTCAGAGATTGAAATTAGTAACTTCTTTCAAACAACAAAATTTTCCAACATAAATATCAATTCCATGAATATATCACTGATGTTCGTACAAACTTTCAGAAGTTATTTCAGCGAAGAAATTTTCTATGGTCTTTGTCTGAATGGCTCAGTGCACAGGTATGCATATCTTTTCAAAAAAACACACAAAAACAAACTGATCAATTCAAATCAAAACCAAACAGAAAGCAAACGAAAATGCAAACAAAATGAAATATTTACATAAAAATACAGGGGTAATGATCAAGCAAAGTATCTTTTCAGGGCTTGGCCATTCACCGGATAGGTGTCAAGCTGCCCTTCAAGATTCTGCAATCGAAAGGAACTAGGACCCAACTTTTCAGCAATTAAAAATGGCCCAAGCCATAGGTTTTGAAACTTGGTG
>SNQJ01S0063807.1:101891-115131 GCA_010110895.2 Picea sitchensis | reverse complement strand
TTTGTTTAACGAGTCCAGAGATAGTAAACTCGAAGGTTTTTCAAGATTATAGAGTTTGGAAAAACACTTAAAAGAGAACTCTCTCAGTTCCTTTTTCGTACAGTAGTCCAACGAGACCGAAAAAGGGGTAAACTATCGCTCGAAAGACGCGTACTTCAAATACTTTAGTGAGCGTGACAATAGAAATATCGCTCGTCAATCTTTTCATATTTAGAGAGTCTGAAAAGAGCTTAAAGAGAACTCCAGGGGGGTTCCTTTTTCGTATAACCACAGCGAGCCCGAAAAAGTGATAAAACAATGCTCGGTCGCGTTCTTATGTTTTTCACAAGCGCCGGAATGGACAAAAGGCGCTCGAGGTTTTATGTCAAAACCATAGAAAACAATCAAAATCACACCACACCGTAGAAAACTTTTGTCCATAATCATCCACGTTACCTGCGAGTCATTTCACTCATTTTCACATTAGTGATTAGGGTTAAATAATAAATAATCATAAAAAACCCACATTCGATATAGTAAAAAGTAATTAAAATGAGTCAATAACAAAATTTACCATATCATTTTCACACTTTTACCATTGAGTTCAAAAAACCTCATTTTACGCTCTACATTCGGTGTCGATTTCCGGGAGCTACTGGTGATCATTTGACGAGCCGTCAGCAGCATTTTGGTAAGTTCTCCATTCCTGATCTTTTCATGGTTCAAAATTATGATTTTATTGGTTAAAAGTTCAGTTTTAACTTAGTTTTTTGAACCCTATACGCGTGGAGGCATTCTCACAGGTGGCCCATATGGGACCTGCGAGAATCACTCATTCTCGCAGGTGGGCCTTAAGCCGCCTGCGATAAGTTTGCACTGTGTGTAGTAGGTCACCTGCGAACAGCGCATAACTCAAAAATTTATGCAACGTTTAACCAATAGAAAAAATTTATTTCATGTACAAGATCATTAACCATGTTTGTATGTTTAATATGCAGGTAAATAGCTACAACCATGGTGCTAGAGTGGCGGGAATGAGAAAACGAGGAGGATAACGCCAATGCCGAAAACCATCCTCCCACCATAGCTTCATTAAGAGACTGCGGTCTCTTAAAATACTTCTGTATCCCGGGCATGAGAGCCCAAGTTCGATTACTGGAGTATCTAGTCCGAATGTGGGATCCGGACCAACAAGTTTTCATTGTGGGAGCTCATACATTGACTATTGACATCGAGGACATCTATTTCTTGACTGGATTATCCAGGCGTGGGTCCTATGTCATTTTGATCGGCAGCAGAGCAGGGGGTTTAAAAATGAGCGAATATTGCAACCAGTACTGCGTACCTGAGGCCGAAATAAAGAAAGCGAAAGTGGCAATTTGGAGAGTAACTGAATTGACTCTCCACACTATCCTCTTTACCATTTCTCAGATGGCGTGAAGTGTCGCTCCACATATGGCTTTGCAGAGCTATTTCTAGTACGCCATCGAGTGTACTAAGCCCTGGGTATTTAACTGGGTTGACGCAGTACTACGCAATATCAAACAACAGTTGACTAAGTGCAGGCGTGGAGATCTGAAACAGTTTGGTTATGGATCGTTGTTAGTGTCCTTCTTCCTAGAGAGGGTCCCTGTATTTTGTCTACAGGCTGAGTGGGATCTTCCTAGTCCCAGGGATCCGAGGATGTTGCGGTGGTGTCGGCTCATGGCCCGACATGTGGCAGGACCTATCGTCAAGTATGACGATATTTTCTTTGACTGGTTGCAGAACCAGATGTTGATGGTGGATGACTATGCATATGTCGGGCAGGATTTCCGAGGATATCCGGATCTATCACTTCCTGAAGACACTCAGTGGGGAGACCTCGATAAGAAGTACACAGATTTTTTTTTTTAAATGTTTTTGAATTTTTATTATATTTAAATGTTTTTGGTTTTTTTTTATAGATTTACCCAAAGACTAACACCAAATACTTGTTGATAACATAGACGTTGGACCATATCGACCTGCTGGCAGTTCTCCTATCTAGCGACGAGGAGAGGCAGTAGTAGCAGTACCATAGTACGTCGAGGATTATCTGACGGTGGACCTTAGTGTGTTATCGTGAACGTCATCCGTGACATCACTATATAGAAGCCAAGAGCTTCAATTTTTGATATTTTGGTCTTCGAACAAACATTTTGTAAAAACAAACTCTTTTGATCGTTATAAATATACACGGCTTCTACCGGTTTACTTTACATTGTATACATTTTAATGTGTTTGGTTTATAAATGATTTAAATGCCTGCCCAATACATAATTAGCTAAAGCATATGTTAATGTATTAAGACATCTAGGAATATGTTGATATTCAATGTGATCGAAATACCGTTCCAAGAGGCGAATCCGAAAATATACCCTTAATAAAGTAGGACTTCGAATAGAGTAGACATTACTTAGTTGTAGTACTACAAGTTGCGAGTCAAGTAGTACAACCAAATGACAAATTCCGAGATAAATAGCATCCACCAATAATTCAACAACGGCGCTATACTCTGCGATGTTGTCGGTTGCTCGGTCGAGACATACGCCTCGTAAAGATATAAGATCATTTTTTGGGGCATAGATAGCCCATGCAGCGGAAGCTAGGTTCCGAGTACTACGTCTAGCACCATCAGTGAAGACAACATAAGGTAGTGAATACTCCGACATCTGGCAATCAAACACAACCTCACGTAAGGGCAGAGACCAGATAACATCAAAAGCAAATTAAAATAACACACACACAGTATGATACATAAAATACAAGTACTTTTGCACAAATAACTTATGCATAGTACTTCTTTAAGTACAACCCATTCCTGGGTTCACTCAAAGGTACACCATCATAATCAACCAGCTCATGCGCTCCTTTTTCCAAAACTTTGCTAATAATGTAAGGACCACGCCACATTGGTTCGAACTTCCCAGCTCCTAAGACATCTTTATCTTGTTCATATAGAAGAACAAGATCTCCTTCAGAGAAAATGCGAGGCTTGACATGCTTGTCATACTGTGCCTTAACACGTTTCTTCTGGGTTTCTATTACAAGCGTAGCATCACGGCGAGTCTCATCTAATCGCATCAGATACAATAGACGTTCCTCTTCAGCAGAAGTATTGGGTAAGAGTTCTACAGCTAGCTTCAAAGAAGGTATTTCACATTCTATTGGTAGAATGGCTTCCATGCCATAAACTAATCGAAAGGGTGTAAATCCCGTAGCAGATTTAACAGATGTCTGATATGCCCACAACGCTGAAAATAACATAGTGTGCCAGATGGTTTTATGAATTCCTACCATCCGTCGAATCATAGTTATGAGAACCTTATTGATTTCTTCGACCTGGCCATTAGCCTACGGATAATAGGGTGTTGATCTATCATGACGAAGACCCAACTTTTCTGTAAGTTCAGACATCATAAAATTCCTAAAATGACTACCGTGATCGGTAGCTATAGCCTGAGGAACACCAAAATGAGTGATGACATGGTTGAAAAGAAATAACGTTGTGGTCTTTCCAGTATTATCGAATGTTGGCATCGCCTCGGCCCACTTTGTAAAATAATCAACAGCTACAATAATATAACCATGCCCCCCGACCGAGTGAGGGTGACATGTCATGAAATCAATGCCCCATTTTGCAAAAGGACCAACTGAGACCACAGGATGAAGGGGAGCAGGATGCGACCGAATCTTTTGATTGTAGTTCTGGCAGGCATGACACTTCTGAACAATAGTAATTCAGTCATTGAACGAGGAAGGCCAAAAATATCCTGCACATAAGATCTTCTGGGCAGTAGCATACCCAGACATATGACCACCACATGCTCCCGAATGGCAGTCATTCAAATCTTTCTCAACTTCGTCAAAAGTCAAACAACGTCGAAAGACAGAGTCAATGCCTCGATGGTAAAGAGTATCGTCGAGGATAATATATTGACGTGCTTGATAACGGATACGACGGCGTTCGGTGCTAGACAAGGCAGGCCGGAAAGTTTGATTTTGGAGATATATAATGATATCTCCATACCAAATATCGTCAGTACTGATAAGGAAAAGTGATTCATCAGGTAACCAATCGACTGCTACACTTTCCATGGCAGAGTGGGGAAAATCACAGATTAGCTCAGCGAAAACTAAGGATTTCTTCGACGTGGCGCGATCGAATTCCAAGTCGAACTCCTGGAGAATGACAATCCACTTGGATTACTTTCCCCCCAACAATTGACGTGTCAAAATATGTTGCATGGGGTTACAATGTGAAATCACTGTAGTTTTCCTGGAGAAAATATAATGACGAAAATGTTGAACCGCTTGAACAGCAGCCAAAGCCAGCTTTTCAACATGTTGGTACTTGATTTCAGTGGGAGTGGGACTTCGAATCAAGTAATATATAACATGTTCATCGTGTGCATCATCCTCCTAAATGAGAACCATGCCGATAGTATACTCAGAAGCAGCTAAATAAAGAAAGTAGTCCCGACTATAATCAGGAGGGAAAAGAAGTGGAGCTTTTGTGAGGGATAGCTTCAAAGCTTCAAAAGCGTTGTTGGCAACCTTATCCCAAACAAACTCTGAACCTTTCTTTAGAAGATGTTTAAAACCACGAGTAATCTCGGCGTAATTAGGGATGAAACGACGAAGAAAGTTTGCTTTCCCCTGCAAACTTTGTAACTGGCGCAATGAAGAAGGAGGAGGGAGATTAAGAATCGCCTCAACCTTAATAGGATCTACCCAGATCCCTTGACGTGAAACAATGAAACCGAGGAGACGGTTGGACTCTACGCAAAAGACACATTTATGAGGATTCAGGCGAATGCGATAGAACCGACAACGAACAAAAATTGCTTGGAGATGATTAGGGTGATCGACTCGACATAAAGAATGAGCTGGAAAGTCGTCTAAATAAGGTTGAATGATATGCTTTATATCGTGAAACGCATAAGACATAGCACGTTGAAATGTTGCACCTGCATTATTAAGACCGAAGGGAATTTTTCTATAGGCGAAAGTGCCCCAAGGACAAATAAAAGCAGTTTTATGTTGGTCCTCAGGAGCGATGTTAATTTGATTATAGCCAGAAAATCCATCCATGAGAGAAAAGATTTCACTGYCGGCACAGTCATCAACTATCTRGTCAACGAAAGGGGTTGGAAAGTTGTCCTTGGGACAGGCTTTGTTAATATCCCRATAATCAACACAAACACGTATACTACCACCTTTCTTGTCAATCGGTACAGGGTTGGAAACCCATTCTGTCAGAGCCACGGGATAAATAAAACCGGCTTTGAGAAGTTTTTCAACTTCAAGCTTGATAGCTGCTGCTTTACGTGGATGGACAGGACGGAGGCGCTGCTGGACTAGCTTATCTCCGGGGTATGTCTTAATTTCATGCACAACAATAGCCGGGTCGATACCTGGCATCTCTTCATAACTCCATGCAAAGATGTCACGAAATTCTTTGAACAAGGCAGTATAAGTGACAATTTCCTCGGGAGAAAACGAAGCTCCAATATGAACATTTTCAACTATCCCAGGTTTAACTGAAATATCAATGGGTATCGTGGGAGAAATATTACTAAGGTTCCCTTCCGAAAAAACATCATGTGTAGATCCGGGAACGGTCAATATGACAACAACGGTCGACGGAGTCGAAATCCGCAGGTAATTCTCGAGAGTGTGTTGTTCCAGAAAAAGTATGGAATGATGATGCCCATCGTCCCAAGGTGTGTCGGCCATGACGGACATGATCATATCATCAGTGGGAAAGATGACATGGAAAGGATCAGGAGACAACTCATCAATAGACGGTGTAGAAGGTGTTTCCGATTGAATCGCGTGATAAGCAGACTCGACCGGATTTAACGGCATGACGTCACCGAAATGAGTATGATCTCCAGGATCAGGGACTATCCAAGGGTTGGCAGACACAGGAAGTTCATGAGGTACAGTATATATCATATTAATAGAATCAATTGACGGGCGTGGAATATCGGGTGGTGGTGGTATGGGGAAAGTACCCATTAACGAAGAGTCTTTTAAAAGACCAACTCCAACATTCTCGTAACCCGGTGGGGTTTTAGCTATAAACGGCACGTTGTCAGTGCGAGTATCGTAATTAAAGAAGGCAAGTTGATCAACCATGACGACCTTTCCCTGATGACGAAAATGGACTACACGAAAAAGTGTTGACACAACAGCACGCATAGAGTCTACCCAGCTACGACCAAGTAGAATATTATAATCCAGGGGAGCATCGAAAACTTCCACTTGGACTGTCTTGCCTTCGAGAGTAACAGGCAACGATGGAAGAACCCCGTAAGGCTTAAAACCAGAGCCATTGAAGGCTCTCAAAGTGTTTTTTGATTCATTTAAAGGAGGAGAGCCAATGGCATTCCAACAAGTAAAAGACATTACACACGTAGAGGCACCCTCATCAATAACAGTTCGACAAATGTTCTTGTCGGTGACAACAACTTGTATTTGAAACGCAAGCTGTGGGGGTAACCTTGGAATATGATCTTCCAAGTCAAAGACTATAATATTCGTATCTGTAGGATCGATTCCACCTATGGATTTCAATAGAGCCCTTCGTTGGGCAGGACAAGACTGAAGGACTCCAAGGGAACACATCGTTGAAGGTGCTTGGGCCAGATCTTCGACAATGCTATAGTTCTGGGCAGCACAAGCATGAGGATTGAATGCCGATTTCTTAACGACACCTTTCGGGGGTGGTCATATAACTGTATCAAGGCTCGGTCGTTCGAGATGAAGAGGACCGATGGTGGGTGGAGTCGGTGGATAGGGTTGTACCAAAGCAGGAGATAAATCCTCAACCTTCTCCTTAGATGGAGAATAATCTTTGGCTCTAGTTGCGATGGCAACGTCATTGTTCTTAGAATCACCGGTGCACATCAAAACATATGATGTCGTAGAAGTAGAGGGTTGGTCATGGATGACCAACGAGTCCTGTTGCTGAGATGGGAAGGGATGGGACAAGATTGCCGGCGTAGAGGGTTTTGGCGTTCCTTCAAGGAACTTATTAACTTCGGCACGTCTAGGACAATCCTTCGTGTAGTGATCGTCACCACAGATAAGGCAAGGGTAACGCGGTTTGCGCTTATCCCGATCGTCAACAAGAGGGGTTTTAGTTTGCTCATTTTGATTATTATTTTTACTCTCCTTATTCTTGCCTCTCCCTTTCTTTGATTTATTTTTACCGGTCGGAATAGACTGAACAGCGTTCACTTTAGAAGTTTTACCGGTGGGAGGAGCAGGAGACGGGGCACTTTGAACATTAGAAGAATTGGATTTAGGGGTTGTACTTGAAACAGAATGTGAGTGGGTATGAGTAGTACCAATCACACCATCAGCTGCATGCGAGGCAGTTGGAGCAGTTGAAGTGTTGGAAGTACCAGGACGAGGTAGTTCAGGTAGCAGGTTATAAAGTGTTCCCGTTTGCGAATAAATGAGATCAAGATATTGAGCACGACTGATAGCCTGCTCCTCTGTAACAACATCGCCCATAGCAATGTATTTACAAATTTCATTCACGAAAGATTTTGTAAACCATTATGCCAGTAACTGATCAGGGAGTTCAAGTTTAATGAGACGTCGTCTTCTTCGCCACTCATGGATATGATCCGAAATATGAGTGCCTTTAGTTTGCTTAAAAGAAGTCAAGATCTCAGTCCCAGTATCGTAACGGATCGGTAACTGGTAATGTGTGAGAAAAGCCATAGCTAGGGTGTTGAAATCAGAAAAGAAACCTTGTGGAAATACAATATACCACTTCGCAGCAGCACCAGTAAGGGTTCTTTGAAAAAGACGTAGACGAATGGATTCATCCATCAGCGAGTTGGATGAACACCATAAATGAAAAGTCATGACATGATTATTTGGGTCCTCTCCCGCCTTGCCATCAAATTTTGGAATATCCGATGGAAGCTTAGCAGGAATAGAAGGCCATTGGGGAGAGTGACGAATAGGATCATTGAGAATCCTGGACAAATCTGGCAAATCCAAGGTAGTGAGAAAACGCAACTGCCGATTCACTTGTGGGTACTGGTGACTTTGGGGTGGAAGCCCTATCGGAAAACCAGTGGGACCGTATGCAGTCTTCCCATAGAGGGAAGACCCTGGCTGATTCGATGGTGGCTGGATAGGATAGTAACCCCAAGGATTGTGACCTTGAGCTTGAGTAGGGACCTGAGGTTGAGTAGTCTGACCCGAACCCCAAATAGGATTAGTTATACCTGAGTAAGGTTGGCCTACAGTAGGGACAGTTTGTTGCCCCCCAACACTTTGAGGAAAATTTCATAGAAGTTGATTCCAATACTGGGCAAAGTCAGGAGGTATGTTTTGTCCAAAAGGTGAAGTTGGTCCCCCTATAGTAGGTATAGTTCCTCCCGGAATTTGTGTGCCAACCGTAGGTTGTGTAATAACTGTGTTGTGTTTGGGAAAAGGAAAAGGAAAAGGAAAAGGAACCGTACCACCCTGTCCACCAATAGGAATCTGCAAGTTGGGTGCAACAGTTGGAATAGTGCCACTAGGATTAGGATTACCAGAAGGAAATTGAGGGAGTGTCGTAATAAAACTGGGAATAGGATGCCCAGGAAAAGGAGGACCACCGGGAGAACCGGCTGGGGTTTGCGGAGGTGTTGGATTAGAAGCATTCAATGCGTGGTACCCGGGTGGAAATGTCGGGATAAAATCAGGTATTCTCTGGGTATTGATAGGAGCAAGGGTAGTTGCAGGAATTCTGGTTTGGACACTCGTAGTATTTGCGAGATGGGCCATCTCGGGAGGAAGAAAAAAAATGGTAAGTGGTCGCTACAGGTGTAGTTTCAGTCTCAGGAGATACTGGAGAGTTGATTTCGTAAACCGGAGGTGACTCAGTACCGAAAAGGACTCGTCGAAAATCACCCAACCACAAAGGATCTTGGCCTACTATACCAGAAGAAGGCCCAACAGTTGATTCAGAAGATGTAACAACTGCTTCTTCAGAAGGATTTAATTTCACAAAAGGTCGTTCACCGCGATGAATGCGATAGTCCTCTCTAGTATTGGTAATTCAAAAATCTTCTAGAGAATCAGTGTGTTCTACCCGTGGAGGCGGTGTAGAAACGTCTTGGACTTCACTTTGATGAGGGGAACCTTCAGGGATACCCTCAGGTGTCGTCGTAGGTAAGGGTTGTGAAACATCCGGATGTTCCGGAGATAAACCTTGCATCCTACGTGAACGTCATGGGGGAGAAATTGTAAACAAGTAACAAGCTCTGCTAAGAAAATCCTATGGTCAACTTCGAGAAACAACACACACTAGTAAAGAAAATCTAGGAAGCAATCACCAAGCAAACAAAACCTTCTAATTTCGAAGCCACTAGTTGGTGATGAAATCCAACGTCACAACAACGAGATGAGAAGGGGCGGGGTTAGGGTGGAAAAGTTATGCTGACGACCTGCTTAACGGACCTACACCCTGGTGCAAGCTCCCACACATAATCGTGGGTATACCCTCCAAGGAGCCCGAGTGAGTCTGGCCAACGTCAATTCCAGGTACCGTAAAGACTTTCCCCTTCACAGTCACCTTGGGTAAGAACATAGAGAGATAGGCCACTAAGGTCACCACAAACAACAGTAAAACCTGGGGGAACAGTCGTCAGTTCGATCCACATGCAAGGGCTGGGTATCTAGCCCGAAATCAACTCAAAGGCTTCCACTCATCATTGTGGGTATACCTTGGAGTGATCCCCGTAATACGTGCAATCTCTACACTAATGTCAACAAAGCAGGGTTAGTAACTCTGCCAAGACCAATGCGACCTATTGCTTGACCCTTGTGTTAGAAGGGCGTCCCAGGACAGTATGTTGTAAATGGAATTTAACACTCCCGAACTCAAGATTCTATTGTGTGTTTATGAGCTTTTGGAGAGTGTATCTGTATTCCTACTCCAAAGCACTAGCCTAGCTAAATGTTGGTGTAAAAGAGCCCTAGAAAAGAGTTTACTAGATAGATTTTAAGATTACGCAATGTTTTTAAAAGTTGTTGTTTACTCAAAGGTAACGGAAGTGAAATTCATGTTGTATGACTCTGACCCAAATAATGCAAGGATAATAATGAAATATGACTCTTTTCATTCCATGAATCCTAGTTATGGGAGAGAGAGAAAGTTTTCCAAATCAACTCAATACTATCATGCAATGCACAATTTCCTTTCAGATGTCAATGCAAACAACCATTTGTCAAATGACAATTTCTATGTGTCTTTTCCAAATACTTCAACAAACTCTAAAATTTGATTTTTCAATGTTTTCTAAAAGGCAAAAACAATGTTTTTGAAAGAAAAAATTATTATTCACTTTCCAAAAAGAATTCCCACTATGTCAATGAGAAATCATAAAACCAAATCTTAAAGAATCAATCAATAACAACCCAATCACTTCTTTCAATTAAAGAAAAACAAAACAAAGAGAAAACCAATGAGTCTTCTCAATGCAAACGAAAATGTTCTTTCGAACCAACAAGCAAATGAGAAACACTGAACACTTAACTCTCAACCAATCATTGGTTCTCGGCCAACCAGATACACTCAACTCCAGGAGTCAGAGAGAATGAATTTCCAATAAGAGCCAAGAAAAGAAAGTCAAGCTACAAAGGGCAGGAAACACCTTGAAACCCTAAAACAGTGCAAGCATGCAAACTAAAGCAAGAGAATTATCAATCAATGATCCAATAAGCCAATCAGAGGTGAACCAACTGATCTGATCAGTCAAAACTTATATTCAAAATTTTCAAAAATCTTGCTTGTAGGCAAGCAGTGTAACACAGTGCGAGAAGATAGGATTCTCGCAGGCCACCTTGAATCAAGGTGCGAGGTGTTCTCACTGGACCCTTTATGCAGGGTGCGAACCTGACTGGTTCTCACAGGCTGTAGTTAGACACAGTGCAAGAAATCCTAAAGATGATAAAAAATTTGAAAATAAAAGCAAAAGTGACAGAGGCTTATAGACACAGAAGGTCTCTCAGGATATCCTGAGGACTCAGAGACTGATAAAACAAGAGAAAAATGGAACCAGAGCAAATGGCCACAGAAAAATACAAAAAACCACCAAAAAATGGGATAATTCCCCAGTGGAGTCGCCAATTTTGTTTCAGGATTAATCCGTAAGTGCGGACACAAACCGATCTCCCTAGATCCACCTGGATCTAGAACAAAGCAGGACAGAATAATACTCTTTCCCTGGATTTATACTATTGAATGAACTAGGAGGCAAGGATCATGTACATACCTTATGAATGCTTCCTTGGGTCTCTGTTGTACCAATTTCGCTCCAATGCTCTTGCACTGTCAAGACCATAACAGTACAAACCAATCGAAGTGAAAACAATTCAATATATTCAACAACTAATCTATACATATGATCAAGGAGTTATGTAATAAAGTGACATTGGCTTTATGGGAAAGAGACATATTACTGTATTGAATTGATAGAAAGAAAGACTTACAACATGAGCCTTGATGTTGTAGATCTTCTTTCGATGGCTCCTAGCTCTGACACACACACTTGCTCATGCATGAAGAAGATCAACCACTTTTGATAACCTTGCTGGTGTCTCTAGCTGCTGTAGCATCAGTCCTTCATACAATATTGCACTAATTCTCCAATAAATCTCTTACTAGCTTGCTGATTAACCCTTTCCATGAGCATTCCTCTCAATTTATAAGAGAGAATGGATTAGTTACTTGGATAGGAAATGATCCCAAGATATCAGGAAAGCCAGTACTTAGATAACCATTCGAATGCTAAATCATCCTTCTAGAAGATTCCCTTCTATAAGGCCCAAGAACTTTATCTTTTTCTTCCTTTAGAAGATGTTCGCACCCTGATAGTTAGGTACAGTTTGAACCCCTCGCACCCCAGCTTAATGCAGCCTGCGAGAATCAGGCATTCTCGCAGGTAAATATATAAGTAGCCTGTGAACCTCCCTTAAAAGTATGATTTCTGGAAGCAGTCAAAGGTAACTTTTCTCATGAAAGTGTTCTAGTGAAGAGCTTGATTTTTCCATCATCATTACATCATTATGACAACCAAAATTATGGATAGCACTAAGGAATATCAGCATAACACCCAGTGATGATGGACACATGGGTTTAACAGCCAGAGAAGATGAAGAGTTGCAATGATGATCAGGAAGAGCACTTGACATGAAGTGCATGCAGAAGCCTTGCACATACAGGGAAGCCCAAGGTGCATAGAGATGATAAGAATGCAGAAGAAAGAAGAGATGATGGCTACGGAAGAGAGATACAACACACGGGGAAATGACATGCTGTGA
The DNA here is from genome assembly GCA_010110895.2 of Picea sitchensis. Lineage (NCBI taxonomy): Eukaryota > Viridiplantae > Streptophyta > Pinopsida > Pinales > Pinaceae > Picea > Picea sitchensis. The sequence goes on along the minus strand of SNQJ01S0063807.1, from coordinate 102,792 downwards.
GAAGGAGCTGAAACACACAGAAGAGGCGCAATTCAGAGAATGAAAATAAGATGCAGAGCATAAAGCCCAGTAGAATCAAAGAGCAGAGATGCATACCTGAGACAGTAAAAGAAGGATGAGGTGCACTTGTAGAGGAGAGAAAAAGATCAGAAAGCGCAAGAATATGCAGGCAGAGAGACACTGATATAGGAGAGCAGAGCAGTGTAGTAGAATAGTGATGAGACGGGTAAGCCATAGATGAACATTATATCACTGTAATAAGTTTTAGTAGAAAAGATTTATATTTCAGGGTGGTAGGGAGGTGCTAGGGAGGACTATTGTCCTTAAAGGTTCAAGTGGGTGCTTGAACACAGAGAGTTGTAGCTTCCATCTGGTTGCAGCTAGAGAAACCAGAGTGGTAGGGTAGTGCTAGGGAGAACTGTTGTTCTCTGTTATACAGGTTGGTGCCTGTGTGACTGGAAGTTGGTGCTTCCATCCAGTTGGTGTTGGAACACTTAGGGAGTTGTTACTTCCTTCTAGTGGGTGTAGAGAAACCAGGGAGTTGGTGCTTCCTTCTAGTGGGTGCTAGAGAAACTAGGGAGTTGGTGCTTCCTTTTAGTAGGTGCTAGAGAAAATAGAGATTTGGTGCTCTCAGCAAGTTGCAGCCTACAAAATAGAGGTTGTAGCCTCATTATGCGTTGGTGCTCATAAGTATAATAATGTACAGAATGTAAAGATTACTTATCATATAAAGAATAAGAGGTTTTTACCCTTTATGGGTTTCCTCAAAAAATATCCGTCTCTGTATATTTCATATGTGTGAATGATGTTGAATGTTCTATTGCTTACTTCCCTGCATTATTGTGATTGTCATTCAGTGCTCTGCAAAGAGTTTAAAATAAGCATAATTGTTTAAGCTCGG
>SNQJ01S0063807.1:75917-101841 GCA_010110895.2 Picea sitchensis | reverse complement strand
AAATAGGGGGTCTTTGAATGTTTTGAGGGTCGATGGTTTTTTAAAAGACCCTCATTTTTTTATTGTAAAGAACTATTTTGGAGCTACCTTGATTGAGAAGTCATGCTCAGGACCTAAGACAAAAAAAATTATGTTTTTCATCAAAGGCGTGTGTGATTGGATCTGAAGAAGAATTATTTCTGATTTTATCTCATGAATGGATGTTGTAATGAGTGAGAGCCTATGAATTTGTTGATAAGTTATCTAATTCAATATTTTTATAAGCTCTTGTATTTAATGATGAAAATTAAATCGTTGTGTTAATATGTGATTGATTTTTAGAGTTAAGGAAACTATTTTTCTTGCCATTGTTTCTCGCATGTACGTTTTCTTCTGATAATTGTATCTCAATCAATAATTGGAACACCAATACATTAATGTATTAGTACTAGGATTGTTGTAGGTGTAAGAATCATTGTCTGTATGCTTGAGTATGAGGGTTATCTCGAGCTCATCCTTCTTCAATGTTTAAGTCTTTTCCCCTTTGTTACCCAGCTAGTTTATACTAGAATTTATCTTGTATCAGTCCCACCTATAAGAGAAAATACAAAAAATAGAACGTTTGAACTGAAGGAGGGGTTTTTCTCAAGAAGACATCCTATCAATCACTACGTAAATTCCATTGATTAATTGGTTGGATTGCAATATCCGGAGAACCATTCCACCATTAAACATTGCAGAGTCTAATTGGGCCTCGATGACGGGTTTGGTTCTTGTTGTTGATTTAAATGGATTTAGGACCCCTCAACATAATTGGCGCTAGAAGGAGGGTCTGAAGAATGAATGGATGACAATATTTTTTACAAAATCTTTCACACAGAATGTATATTCAAAATAGTTGACATGCATTGCTAGTCATTCCCAAGACAACCCACACACATTGAGTACTCCTGAAACGAGTAACTCACCCCAACAAGAGGAAGAACATCTATTCCCTGAGATACCCTACTCTCTTCCACACGAGGAGTTGAACCATTTCAAAAGAATCATAAGAGCTTACGCCCGACATATCGGTACACTTCCCTTAGCTCTGTTACTCCCTCGTAGAAAATAAGTAAGAACACTAGTGGTCGAGTCCCTCAACCAGGTTTTTGTGCGCATAGTAGAAGACCTCATAAATTTCTCTCTCACAGAAATCGAACATACTCTTAATCTAATCCCCGAAAAACTAGCTGACAACTTCTCTGAGCCGGATGATTTTTTCAACGAGGAAGGGTTTAAATTTGAACGCTCAGTTTCAGGATCGGAGGACATGGAAGATAACAATGATCATAATGAAGAAAGGGGAAACCCACCTCAGAATAATCAACCTTGGTTGGCCAGAGATGCTCTGGCCATCCCTGGACGAGTACATAACCTTCCCCGACATCCATAGAAGTTATTCCCTAAATTTGAACCTAAAACCTGAGGATTTCCTGAAGACCATATCAAAAAATTCATACTAGCTATCAGACTGATGAATGTACAACATGAAGACGTATTATGCAGTATTTTCCCCTATAATTTTGAGAATTTGGCCTCCACGTGGTATTTTAACTTACCTTTAGGATCCATAACAAGTTGGATGAAGTTTCAAAAGGATTTTCTAGATAAATTTGTAGAAGAAACCACTACAGGAGCTTTGATGGTTGAGTTGTTCGTCGCCACCATGAGTTCAAAGGAGAAGGTAAAAAACTTTAATCAACAGTTCACCACTATACTAAACAAATTTAAACCGAAGCTAAACCTACTCAGGAATTGTGAATCAAAGTATATGATAATGCTCTCCCAGCTTCTATTTCCATGTTTTTGAAGAGGGTTTTCAAAGCAACCTTAGCTGAGAATTTTGAAGAAGCCAAAACAATGGAGTTTCAAATGAAGGGATGTAAAGAATGCTAGGTCTCACTAGTTAAGAAGGAAGTTCAACCTCCTCCCAGGAGAGGACTCTTGTTGACTAGACCCCCAGTAAAATAAACAGAACAAGGTCTTGAAAAAGGAAGTGGAGACATAGAAACCCTACAATGTATGGTTAAGAAACTATCAAATGAACTCATAGACATGAAAAGAAGTGCAAGGGAAGGAAACCAAGGCCAACGGCCCTATAAACCCTTTTTTAAAATAAATCCACCTTTCAAAGAAATTGAACCCCCCCATACAACTTAAACATCTATCTGGGAAATGTAGCATCTAACTCTTTCTATACCTATCACCAAGAAAAACAATCTAAAAGAAATTACCCACAATGGGTGCATGCCATGAATTTGATGGCCAACTAGTTTCTAGATGAGGTTTCCCTAACCGACAATCAAGTAGCTCGGTTAAGAATATTGTTGATCAGGAAGAATTTTATCCACCAGAAAAAACAACCATGTTAATATGGTACCCTGGCCTACCAATGCCTTTTGATGACCTATTTGAAGTTCAAGAACCACCCGCGGAATTATTGGTTGTGAAAACTTGAAGTAGGGGTCAACCTGTCTCAAACGACCTTACTACGAACCAAACCTTGCGGGGAAAACTATCTCCCAATCACCCGAAAGAACCTTTTTTTCCGCAAAGAAATCCTATAAACATCCATACACTAGAATCACCCAATCTAGACTACAACATACTAGAAGACTTGGAAAAGTTGAAGGCAAACATATCGGTCATGGACATGTGTAGAATCCCTCAACAAAAGGACTTTATGTTACAAGCATTGAAATCAGTAGAAAATCATACAACAAGCACTGACCAAGGGGAAAATCCATCCCCCTTAGATCTAAGGAATAAACCAACTATGAACACCTACTTTGAAGATAAGAAGGTGTTGGAAAATGTTTAACAGGTAGTATGCTTGTCATTGATGGCAAGTACAAATAGTGGAGATGGCAGGATAAGGAGGATAAAATCCCTTGGGGATTCGGACATGAAAGATCAGGAGAAACAACGTTGAGGAAAACGCGCTCAGCAAGGCTCAAGGATCCACAGCAGAGGAGAAGGAAGACAGAGATCCACAACCATTGGTCAGAAATCCCGTCAGCCGTCAGATCGAACCAGAGCTGCACGAGATTTACCATCAGGAAATGCCAAGGTGAAATCCCGACAGAACGTCGACCGTCAGATCTGATTATAAACAAGAAAAGCGCACTGAAAAGGAGGATAGATCTCAGACGTTAGATCCAAGCACAGGACCCGACCACCATTGGATCGAGGAGAACCTGCACGGTCTTTAAAGTGTAAGGAGGTTTGGCTGTGGTCATGGGGATAACGGTCATATGGACCAGGAGCCTAGCCATCGGAGTTTCGAGAATCGCGAGTTGGATATGTCAAAATTCATTGACATCACAAACCCCGAAATCGCGATGAGTGAAATCCCGACTGAAATCCCAACTCCCCGAAATCGCTATGAGTAAAATCCCGCCCTGAATCCCAACTCACCATTAACAAACCACGCCGCCTAAGCAACACGTGGCATAACCAGGTAGTGACAAGTTTCAAACAGATTCAAACCATCCATGTAATAAATCAAAGGACATCGCAGGCATTTTAACACGCATGCAACTCCACGCGGTGACGCCGCCAGAGTATCGGGCGATCGACTTTGAATGACAAAATTTTGAAATCGAAAGTCTCAAACTCGGCGGGATCAGGATCGGCCCATCCGAGTAATAAGCGCTCAAGATCAAGGCGCCACGGCATATTGCCACTGGAAATCGGAGTTCTTGAGGTCGCGAAGGAAACAACAAGACGGGCATAAGATCGGTGCCATTCCGAAGAGGCCCATGGTGGCACCATTGATCGGCATTTTTTCATCGGGAAATGGATCCCAAGACAAGAGTTTTGTGCAAGACTTAATCGCAATCCGCTAAACCCCGATGAGTGGGGGCCGCTGTCGACAAAGAATGAAGGAGGACGGCATAGTGAAGGCCAAATTGCCGAGATAAGGAGCGCATCGGGATTCATCATACCGAGAGTCTCGTTGATTTTTGCATCTTGGCATCACAAACCCCATAGCCCCGACGCATGGGCACGCACACGGGTAACGGTCATGGGCTGAAACATAATCTGCCTAGTGTAAGTCAAATATGTGATGTGAGGATGAGGTGTTGTTCTACATCCAAGGATTGTAAGATAAAAATCAGAAACTCATGACAAGTAGTGGCTAAAGGCATAAGGACAGAAAATAATGTATATGTGCCGAAGAAAATAGAGAAGAATGTCATCTAAGAAAACATGATGAAAAGTTGGTTATGGCATAGGAGACTTGACATCTAAACTTTGACCACTTAATCAAACCAAAAACCTCGAGGCAGTAAAAAGATCTCCAAAATAGCAAAGCCCCAAGATTTAGTATGTAAACCTTGTCAAGTAGGGAAGCAAAAACGTAACGCAAGATAATGGCCCAAGAGCTTCACACTTCAACAGAGAAACCACTCCAACTAGTTCATATGGATTTAAGGCGCACACATCAAGACAGAAGGCATGGGGAAAGAAACTACTTTATGTTGGTAATCACGATTACTCCGTATCATACAGTTGCTCTTCTCAAAGAAAAAAAGTCAAGCATTTGAGAAATTTAAAATATTTATGGTTTTAACTGAGAATCAAATAAGCAAGAGGTTAAAGGCGTAAGATCAGATCGTGGAGGAGAGTTTATGTCAAAAGATCCCCAAAGAATTCTACCATGAACATGGGATCAAGAGAGAATACATAAACCCAAGAACTCCACAACAAAAATGGAGTTTTTGAGATCGCATCAGCTGCGGTGAAATGTTCGTGCCAATGATGAATGAGAAGAACATTGGTCAAACCTACTAGGTAGAAGCACACAATGTTAGGGTCCATGTGCTTAACAAAGCCCACCTCGCACTCACAAAGTGACAAGACCCCTTGGGAACTATGGTTTGAATTTAATTCCACCAATTGCAAAACACTCTAGGCCCTTTGGGAGTAAATGCTACATAAAGAATAAATATGGCACCTTGGCAAATATGATGATGTGGTAGATGAAGGTATTTTTTAGGTATGCTACAAACAAAGAAGGATACAGATGCTATAATAAGAGGTTGCATGTCGGTTGACCCATTGATGTAAAATTGATGAAGGAATCCCAGCCAAAGAGAGAGGGTGTATGGTAACGAGTCTCTGTATTAATAATACCTAAAGATGAAGATGAACAGTCCAAGAATCAGAAAAATGAAGACCCCGAATCGTGATGAAGGCTCGACACTCAAACGCACTCAAATCAGTCAACTACACTCCTCCCTCCTTAACTCATTCCAAAAGAATCATCCCGCAATAAAATAATTGGAGAAAGACAAAGGTGTGCAAACCTAGAGAAAGCTAATCAAAACCAATCAACAATCTCATATAGATCTCATACATCCATGCTAGAACCCAAGAATTTTAATGAATCCAACACAAATGATCACTAGGTTAAAGAAATGAATGAATAACTTGATCAATGAGAAAAACAATACATGGAGATGGTTCAAAGACCCAAAGCAAAAACGTCATTGGCTCCAAAATGGATCTTTAATAATAAGACGAATGAGAAAGGACAAGTTGTCGTGAACAAAGCGTAGGTTAGTCCTCAGAAGGCTATGCTTAGATAGAAGGACCGGATTTTGATGAAACATTTGCTCCTCAGAAGTAAAGATTAGAAGCTATAAGAATGTTTCTTGCCTGCGTTTGTCATAAAAGGTTTAAAGTCTATCAAAATGGATGCCGTTTCCACTTTCTCAATGGAGACGGCGAAGAAGTCTATAAGGAACAAACCGTGAGGGTTTCAAATTCATCCTGACAACCCTTGACTTAGTGCATGCAAGTTGTTGTTTCTATATGGTTTCTAAACAGCCTCGAGCCCTCGGGTATCACGTGACCTGATACCGTGACCAAAGAAAAAGGGTTCAAGAGAGGAACAACCACAAATAACTGTGATATTAAGACAGAGGATAATGAGTTGCTCATCGCACTAGTCTATGCAGATGACATCATCTTTGGATGTAATAAGACTCATTGGTACAATGGTTTGCTCCGGCCCATTGAGTCTTAATTTGAGATGTCTATGATAGGAGAACTGCCATTTTCCTTGGTCTACAAATTACCTAGAGGTACGATGGGATCTTCATCTCTCAAAGAAAATATTGCCATAACAAAAAGGCTTCAAATGGACGCATTCTAAACTGTGGGCAACGGCGAAAATGGATACAAATTAAGCAAGGATGATGATTCAGCTGATGTTGATCAAAGCTCATATCGATCAATGTGATAGGAAGTCTGTTGTACATCACGACATCTCGCCTAGACATAATGTACGTCAGAGGGAATGGTAGGAAGATATCAAAGTCAAGCCCTAAAGAAACACGGTAAGTCAATAAAAAGGATATTTAGGCACTTAAAAGAAACAATGAATTATGGTCCGTGGTATCCCAAAAATCAAAGTCTTCAATTGGACTGCTTATTCAGATGCATATTGGGCAAATTGTGTTGATGAGAGAAAAGCACCGCTGGAGGAGCATTCTTCTTGGGTAACTCCTTAGTATCCGCCTCTTAGTAAAATCAAGGTTCCATCTCTATCAACCACAAGAGGGAAGAGTACATTGTTGTTGCTACCTGTTGCAATAATGTATTATGGATGATTCAACACTTTGCAGACTTAGAGGTAAATATACTGTAACTGATCCCAATTCATTGTGATAACATCGAAAAGCATCGCGTAATCTAAAAATCCTATCAATCAAGATTGAAACATATCTCACAAAAATATCATTTTCCTCGAGAGAACAGGTCACCAATCGATTGTTCAGCTCCAATACATTCCAACTACAGAACAACGCGACATATTTACTAAGCCCCCAGCCAAGACACCGTTTGAATATCTCGATAGAAGTTGGGTGTCATTTCATTTCACACCTAAAAGAGTCCACTTTGTTAGGGGGACTTGTATTGTTTGATTATCTAATTCCTCCTAAATTTACTGCAACAGCTCTGTGGAGCATGTCTCTTCTTGACATTGATGTCGCTGGGAGAAAAAGAATTCGGGGTGCCTTAGTTTCCATCAACGCCAAAGGGATATTGTTGGCAAATGTTTACTGCGTAGTATGCTTCATATTGATGGCGCTACAACAAAGGAGATGGAAGGATAAGAAGGATAGAATCCTTTGGGGATTTGGACGTGAAAGCTCTGGAGAAACATCGTTGAGGAAAATGTGCTTCGTTACACCAAGGATCCATAGCGGGATATAAACATGAGATCCACAGTCACTTGGTCAGAAATCCTACCATCGATCGGACCAGAGCTGCATGATATTTACCATTAGGAAATGCCAAGGTGAAATACCGACAGAACGAGGGCCGTCACATCTGAATATAGACAAGAAAAGCACGCTAAAAAGGAGGATAGATATCTCGTAATTTAAGATCCGTTAAGCCGAGGACCCGAACCACCGGTTGATCGAGGAGAACCTGCAACGGCCTTCTTTAAAGTGTAAGGAGGTTTGGATGTATCATGGGGATAACGGCCATATGGACCAAGAGCCTAGCCATCGGAGTTTCGAGAATCGGCGAGTTGGATATGTCAAAATTCATTGACATCACAAACCCTCAAATCGCAATGAGTGAAATCCCGATCAACTCTGAACCATTGATCAAGATATGATCTAGACCATCGACCGACCCACGCCAACGTAATTCATCGCCAGCCTAAGCAAACACTGGCACAACTAGGTAGTGACAAGTGTTAGATTGATTCAACAATTCATGCACATATGGGTAACAAATCAAAGTGAAACGTATAAAAGTATTTAACATCGCGGTCAAAACCATCGCAGACGCCAAGAGAGGCATCGCATCGATCGGGATTTTGAAATGACAAATTCACTTGACATCGAAATCTCCGAAATCCCAGGGATCTAATCATTCATCCGAGGGACAGTGTCAAGATCAAGGCGTCAGTCGGTATATTGGCCATCATCAACAGAAATTCCGGAGTCTTGAAGTCGGCGAACAAGACATCGAAGTCCTCGAACTCCTGAGGAATCAGGACCGTCCATCTAGAAGGATGTGTGGCATGAGATCGATGCCATCGGGAAGAGGCCCGACAGGAAAATCATTGATCGGAATTTTTCACCGGAAATTGTGGGATCCCGCTGACAAGAGTTTTGTGCAAGATAGAATCGCGATCCACGAAACCCTCAACAGCGGCCAGTTGTCAGCACAACAACGAAGGAGGAGGACGGTGGCATAGTGAAGGCTAGATATCAGAGATAAGGAGCACATCTCTGATTCAGCATACTGAGAGTCCCGTTGATTTGTGAATCTTGGCATCACAAACCTCGTAGCCCAGACGGGGATAAGGTCATAATACGGTAACGGTCACTTGGACCAGGGCTCAGCCAGGAGGCTGAAGCACATCGCGAACTCTCATGGACATAAACATTATGTCATTAAAAAATAAACCCGATGAGACAAGAACTGCGTCACGCGATCGCAGGTCATTACGGGACCAACAGGTAGCCGAAGGCTAAAGCCTTTAAGCGCCAAACCCGATAGAGAGACATAAGGCCGTGGTCACAGCCCTTGGTCACGGACGGTAAGTGACTCAAGACTATGAACGCCGAGAGGCAGTCGGGAATCGCGACATATGAAATCCTGATTTGATCTAAACTGTTTAATCAAGGATTGATCGCAGGGCCACTGTTGCATGCAACAATGAAACTGCCAGAACCACTCCATGGTTTCCAGCTCGAAGCTGAAGAGTTACGATGCTGATCACGCAGAGCACTCAAGAAGTGGAGAAGATTGATCGGCTGAAGCATGCAGAGGTATGGCAACATTGCATGCACAAGGTGCACGTAGCTACAACACACAGCATTGCAGAAGAGATTATGTTGTTGTTGTTGCGGGAATTTGCGGTTACATTGAGCTTGCTGGGTGACCAAGAAGAACTGCTGCGCAGCAGCTGAATTAAACAGAAGAGGATCTTTGAAGAGAATGGGTATAGCTTAATGAGCTTGGGCAGTGCCAGAGAACAGACAGTGAAAATGATCTAAGAAGAAAGGTAATAAGGCATACAGAGCAATGAAGTGGAGCAGAACAGTGATAAGTCACGTAGGCCATCATCGAACATCATATCACTATAATAAATTCAGTAGCAAAGATTTACATTTTAGGGTGTTTGGGAGGTGCTAGGAGGATTGTTGTCCCCGAGGTTCAAGTAAGCTTGAACACAGGGAGTCGGTGCTTCCTTCTAGTTGGTGCTAGAAAAACCAGGGAGTCGGTGCTTCCTTCTAGTTGGTGCTAGAGAAAACAGAGAGTTGGTGCTCTCAGCAAGTTGCAGCTTGCAAAGCTGAGGTTGTAGCCTCATTATGAGTTGGTGCTCATAAGTATGATACTGTAAAGAATGTAACCATTACTTATCATATAAAATAAAAGAGGTTTTTTACCCTGCATGGGTTTCCTCAGGAAATATTTGTCTCTGTGTTTCTCATATATGTGAATGATGCTAAAAGTGCCATTGTTTATTTCCCTGCATTATTGTGATTATCATTCAGAGTCTCTACAAAATTTTTAAAAGAACCATAATTGTTTAAGCACGGAAACAACTGATTCACCCCCCTCCCTTTCAGTTGTCCAACAGAAGGGAAAACCTTTTGTTCCACCATTCCTTTTGACATTTGAAGTCTTCAAAAGAAACCTCCATAATTGTTTGGTTGAATTAGGAGCATCCTCTAATGTTATGCCTTTTTCTATATGAAATAAACTAAAGGCAGTCCCTCTCAAAATTGACAACCATGTGATACAAATTGACAAAACCCAGGTGACAGTTATGGGAGAGCTCAAATATGTAATGATCATAATAATGACACACCCTAAATTTGTGCAAGTAATTGACATTATTGTAGTAGATATCTCGGAAGCTTATGGATTGTTGTTGAGTCGATATTGGTCTAAGAATTTAAATGGATAATTTAGTACAAACTGGGCTCACGTTTGGATGACATTAAAGGGACACACGAATATGATCAGAATTGATAGGGAAAGATATCTAAAACACACGATCACAGACATGGAAACCCTTAACGATCCCTCATCGACATATTTTCTCGTGCTCGGAAATTATTCCTATGACTTTGATTTTGAGAATTTATCCCCCCTCTCACTGAATGTCTCTCTTACTCAAAACTTTGAAATGATTTTTCAAGAAAACTTTTCGACAACGACAGAGGAAACCCTCTTCTGTCAAGGACCTGCATTAGAAATCACGGAACAAATAGGAGGAAAGGAGGAAAGTGGTAGGAAAAGGGAAATTGATAATTTTTTCTCACCAATTTTTACCTTATACTTTGATGGATCTAAATTGCAAGAAGGGTCAAGGGTGGGGTGCATCCTCATTGATCAAAAAGGTAAATAAAATATATTGTCCTGTAGACTAGAATTTGAATGCACAAACAACACCGCTGAGTATAAATCTCTAGTACAAGGGCTAAAGAAGTCCATAGGCCTAAACATTAAATAATTGAAGGTTTTTGGAGATTCCGAAATCATTATTAGACAAGTAAGGAAAAATATACATTTCAACTCTCCCCACCTGAGGAATTACCAATAGGAAGTGCAAAGATTAATAGAACATTTTGAAGCTTTTAACATTACATCGATCCCCGGAACAAAGAACACTCTTGTTGATTCTCTAGCCACCGCTACCTCAATACTATCACCTCTAGAAGAGTATGACGCCTCCTGTTTTACTATGGAGCTACTCTACAAACCATCGATGCCCGATAATATTTCTAATTGGAAGGTCTTTGAAGGAGATGAACAGATCATAAACGTTTTGACCAATCAAGATAATTTAAAAGACTTGGCTATTGACGATGAAGTATTTCAGGAGAAATTAGCAGAGACGAATCCTCATACAGATCAACCAACAGACAAATCAAGGTCGCACACGATACCGAAAGGGGTATCCAATTTAGAAAAAAAAAATACTTAAGGGAAAGATTCAAGGGGTCAACAAATACGAAAATGGGGAGCTCTTGTCCCATGCACGAAACTATAAATCTAGGAACCCCAGAAAACCCCAAGAATATAAATCTCATAAAGACGGTATCTAAAGAGGAAAGGAAGGCCTATCTCAAACATTTCAGACAATATCAAGATCTTTTTGATTGGTCCTACCGAGATTTTAAAACTTACGATACTCATATCATTCAACACAGTATCCCATTAAAACCTAAAGTGAAACCCTTCCAAAAGAGGCTTCGGAAGTATCACCCATTCATGGAACCTCTCATGTGTCAGGAGTTAAAGAAACTACTAGATGCCAAAATTATCTTCCAAGTTAGACACTATGCATGGGTAGAAAATTAGGTTCCCGTGAGGAAAAAGTCTGGGGAGATTTGCCTATGTGTATACTTCAAAAACCTCAACAGAGCTTCAGAAAAGGACAACTACCCAGTCCCACCAATGGAGCAACTCTTGCAGACCGTGTTGGGCTTTGAGAATTTCTCCCTACTAGATGGTTTTTCAGGTTACAACCAAGTCTTAGTTTCAAAGGAAGACCATTTGAAAACTACCTTCCGAACCAAGTGGGGAACCTTCGCTTATAAACGTATGCCATTTGGGTTAATCAATGTAGGGGAAACCTTCCAGAGGGCCGTGGACATAGTGTTTCAAGGACTAATCAAAAAATGTGTAGTAGTCTATTTGGATGGCATTATTGTGTATTCAAAGAATAGAGAAGATCGCATCCAATATTTAACCCAGATTTTCGAAAGGTGTAGAAAATATGGTATATCCTTAAACCCTAAGAAAATTGTTTTTGGTGTTGAGGAAGATATGTTGGTATGCCACATTATATATCAAGCAGGAATTCGCATAGACCCAGAATGGATTAGGGCTATAGCTCAGCTTCCATTACCCCACAACAAAAAGGTTATGCAATCATTCTTTGGGAAAATCAATTTTGTGAGGAAATTCACCCCCGATTTCGCTGAAACGATCAAACCCTTACAAAAAATGATCCGTAAAGATGTTGAATTTAAGTGATACGATGAACGGAAATGTTCTTTGAGTGATATTAATACTGCAATATCCCAAGCTCTAGTGTTGTGAAGTCCCGATTTTAGCAAATATTTATTCCTCTATAATTTTTCCTCTGACCAATCGTTAGCTGCAATACTGACTTAGAAGGATGATGAAAACAACGAGGCCCCGGTATCATTTATGAGCACTAATCTCCAAGGGGACGAACTAAATTACCCTACTATAGACAAGAAGGCTTATCCAATATACAAGGTAGTGAAACACTTCATATCTTACATCCTAAAGAATCATACCAAATTCATAGTGCCTCACCCTGCAGTCTGATCCTTATTCACTCAACAGGAGATGGGGGAAAGAAGAGGAAACTGGATGGTGTTATTCAAAGAATTTGATCTAGATATAAAACCTGCTAAACTGGTTAAGGGAAGAGGGTTATGAAAACTGGAAGTTGAATCCCAAGACCAAGTAAATGAAGATCACGGATGGTAAAATGAATTGGCCTTATGGTGTGGTGAATATTCATATGTCTCCCCAAGGAAAGCGTCTTGGTACGAGAAACTGACTTATCTCCTACATCATGGAACTTGCCCAGAAAACCTAAATCCTAGGGAAAGGAGAGCCCTCGGGTTAAAATTATCACAATATCGCCTCATAAATTCGGTGATCTTCCGTATTAATTATGATGGGGTACTTTTAATATGTCTCGAACGTGAAAATGTAGACAAAGTTCTGAAGGAACTCCATGAGCATCCTGCAAGTGGACATTTTGAAGGAAACACCACTACTCATAAAATACTGAAAGTTGGTTATTATTGGCCTACTCTGTTCAAGGATGCTCACACATAATCTAGGAACTGTAAGACATGTCAAATAAGCGTGGGGAGGGAAAAGAGAGAAGTTTTCTCTCTCCAACATGTGGTCGTCTCCAGGCCATTCGAGCAATGAGGTTTAGATATCATAGGAGAAATTACACTGAGTTCCTCAAAACAACATAGATACATACAAACTACCACAGATTATTTCACGAAATGGTCAGAGGCCATCCCTCTGACTCATGTGAATGAAAATGTGGTGATCAAATTCATAGAGAAACAACTGATCACTAGGTTTGGGATGCCTTATGTCCTTGTCTTTGATAATGTAGCTTAATTTTCTTCCACCTTATTAACAGAGTTTTCTCTAGACAAAGGATTCATAATCAGATACTCTGCAAACTATTATCCACAGGGGAACGGAGTGGAAAAATCAACCAATAAGAACCCAGTGAGTATATTAAATAAAACAGTTGTGGACAACTAGAGGAATTGGCATAGTTCACTCCACAACAGCTTATGGGATGATAGAGTCACACCCAAGAAAGCCATAATAAATTCCCCGTGATTTCTGGTATATAGACATGAATCCATCCTCCCAAATGGGCTATATCTTCCATCTCTTCAACTTGCTCAGGATTCTAGAGGACAACCCTCATCAGTCATACAACAAAGAATTGATACCCTCCTCTTGTTGGAAGAAAAAAGGGAGAAAGAAAAATCAAATTTCATAGCTCATTAGTAGATAGTTAAAAGGTGGTTCGATAAGCATAGGCTAAAGAGAAGAATTTTGAAGTGGGAGACTGTTATTGGATAAATGGGTAGGTGAAGACACTAACTGATCTCCCTAGATCCACCTAGATCTAGAACAAAACACACCAGAACATGATGCTTTCCTTAAGTTTTAAATATTGAATTTACTAACTAAAGAGGGATAGGTGACATACCGTTTAAACGCCGCTTCCTCTCACCATCGCCATCACCATCACCATCTTAGCTTCGTTCCAACACCCATACAATCATGATCCTGCAAAAGAACGCAACCAACCAAAGTGATAGTAATAGCATAAACTCAATATAAACCTATGTATGTGATCAAGGAATCATACAATACAACACAACAAGATTTATAGGAAAGAATTATATTACTATATCATATTAAATGTGAAAGAGAGATTACAACCGTGGCCTTGATGTCGTAAGGTCCCTTCCAACTGTCCTTCATTCCCCACACACTTCCACTCCAAGAATTCTGAGAGCATAGATCTGATAATATTCACAATCTATCTTGACAAAATGGCTCATCTAGCCAAGCTAACAATCTCCAAAGTTCAATCCAATCCAAACTAATCCCAAAAGCTAGTCTCATCCAAGCCAAATTTCTCCATGAGAGCTCCTCTCCTTTTATAAGTTGAAGAGGATAAGGTGAGGAGGTTAGGATGATCCCACTAAATCATGAAAGTGAGTAAGATCCAAACCATTTGGATGCCACCTCACCATAGAAGTTTCTCCTTCTAGAAGCATCGAGAAGATGCACGTTTTTTCCACGTATGAGCATTTTCACACTTTGCTTATAGAGAAACCTGTGAACCTCTCGCAACCCAGCTATGGTGCAGCCTGTGAGAATCAGACATTCTCCCACCCTAGCCATAGTGTAGCATGCGAAAATCATCTTTAATAGGGTTTTCATAAAGGAAAATGCAACTTCTTTTCTCAGGAAAAGTTCTTCTCCCTTCTTTCTTCAGGAACTCAGGCCACTGACCCCTCTGAAGACTACAGACAGGTTTACATCATTAACGGTCATAGGGATGATGAAAATAATGTGTAATAGAGATCCCCCCATAGTATGAAGTTAGAACAGAGTGATAGCTGAAATACTTTGTCGAGTGTGTGTAGGGAACAAGGAACAGTCGGTCGAAAACCTGCCAACAAACAAGGAAATACAGTACAATAATATATCATCACTGAGGTAGAAATTCCCATACTCATAATACAAATGAATCAAATCATAAATGTCGACATGTGAGGATCTTTGTCAAGTAAGACAAGCCATGGCCACCAAACATACACTGTGGATCCATGCCAATATGACTCAAATCTGAACATAGCCACCAAAAATACACTGTGGATCTATGTGTTAAAGACTCAAATTTGAACATAGCCACGAGACACACAATGTGGATCTATGCAACAGTACGAACTGAATATACTCCAATGCAACCTGAATCTGTCAGAAACGATCCAGGGTCTTCATCTCTGCCACTCTATAGTACGAATCTAACCATGTGAATACATGTGTCGAAGTCAAACATGGTAGAAACCACTTGATTACCGGTCATTAGTGTATATCGTTAACAAGTGAGATGGAAATCACCATTAATGTCAATGACTCCCAAGGTACACTAGTACAATCCATCGAATGTGAATTAATGAGTTGAATTCCAACACTTAGCGGAATCTCCCAATCAAGGGTCAATAATGAAAACCCATTGTCAAAAGTGAGGAAACCTGCCAATGAGGCATGCAAGTTCCAAAGTACCAATTATTTTCTAAGTCTAATTCTTGGATAATGAGTTGAAGTTGATAGGAAAAGACTCATCACATGAGGGCCTTAATGTATCCCCCATCAATGACACGAAATGGGTAAAAAGATTTGATGTAGATCAGAGTAACCAATAACTCAGGACTGACTTAGGGATGGCCAACACAATAGAAGGCTTAAGGACTACATAAATGGTCGACGCAACAGAAGGCTTTCTGGGTTGAACTTCTCTTTGAACATATTGAAGAAACGACAACTGTCTTGGAAATACTGACTCAACAACAAGGATCACAGATCAATTTGTAATCTTATAGGAATATGATCAGGAGACAAGTGGATTTTCCAACCTATACATAAGGTGAGTGAAAGGGTGTCATGTTAAAAAATGACTCTTCCATAGAATACAGGTTTACACACATTTTTTTCCCAATTTTTCCCCCACCATTTATGGTGAGTACCTCTTTATTTTTACGCAATCTTGAGGAGGATAACATATGCTTGTAATGTAAGCTCATCCTTCGGACGAGTCCCTCAGAGTATGTTTAACAAACCCTAGGAAGGAGTGGTTCGATCCCACATGGGCCTTTCAATGTTTGTTTTATGAGTCCAAAGAAAGAAAACTCAGGGGTTTTTCATGTTTTGAGAGTCTGAGAAACACTTAAAGAGAACTCTCCCAGTTCCTTTTTCGTAAATTAGTTCAACGAGACCGAAAAAGTGATAAACTATCGTTCACCGAATGTTTTATTCAAATACGTTTACAAGCGTGAAAAGAACAAGATCGCTCAGCAATCTTTTCATGTTTAGAGAGTTTGAAAAGAGATCAAAGGGAACTCCAGGGGTTCCTTTTTCATATAACCTTTACGAGTCCGAAAAAGTGATAAAAGTATACTCGATTACATTCTCACGTATTTACGAGCACAAGAAAGAACAAAGACTAAGCTCGGTAACTTATTCTCATGTATTTACGAGCATGAGAAAGAACAAAGACTAAGCTAAGGTTTGTTTTATTTTTACGCAAACCTTAAAACAAAACAAAACTATGCTTGGGATAGATTTTATTTTTACACAAGCTTAAAAACTAAACAAAACTATGCTTGAACCTGGTTTCATTTTTACACAAGCTTGAACCAGAGGAAACTATGCTTGAAGTAGGTGGTTTCATTTTTACACAAGCTTGAACCAAAGTAAAAACTATGCTTGAACTTCCCAATGCATTATCCATGAACTCGCATGGTTGGTACTTATCCCCCATCTTAAGAAGCTAGTGGTTCAACTTCAGCATGAAGTCCAGAGGCTGAGGCAAACGCCCCCCAAGATTCGTTTCATCCAACTACAAAGGAGAAGGAAATGAAGTTTCAAATACTAGACGAAGGACTTGATTCAAATAGAGAGGGGGAAAACTATTTCATTTTTTAACGAGCTTGGCACAAAAACAAGAAATATGCTCATAACATCTGTTTCATTTTTTAACAAGGTTGCCACAGAGACCAAAAAACTATCCTCGTAAGTGGTTTCATTTTTTAACGAGCTTGAAATCAGAAAACCATGCTCAAAGACCTTTGTTTCATTTTTTAACAAGGTTGCCTCAGAGACGCAAAAACTATCCTTGGGGTCTCTCTTATTGATCATGGATTCCAAGAGGGCAATGCTCCGGAATGACACCATGTCAAGGGACAAAACATGGCTTCCAAGAGGTCTTCACTGGACGGAAGAAACACACTCTGGAAGGACACCATGTCGAGGGTCGCAACAGGAGAAAAGAGATCAGGTTCTAACAACCCTATCGAAGAGATCACCATGTCAACTACTGGATCTAAGTAATCAGAGCCATGGGTGACAATGCCACATAATTGACCTGTGGCGGGGGTGATACTGTCTGCATATAAAAACCATTCAGGGAGGCAATCCAAGTGGGGTCAATGAATGAAAGTTGATCAACAGTCACAACTCGTCCATCGTGAGGGAAATATATCACACGAAAAAGAGTAGACACAATATCTTTCATGGCATAGACATAATCTCGCCCAAGGAGTAAAGAGAAATCCAAGGGATCTTGGATTACCATGACGTCAATAAAGACAGTTTTCCCTCCCAAAGTTACAAGAAACTAAGGAAGGGTCCCTAAAGGTTGACTGGTTCTTCTATTAAAATCTAACAGATTATGTGTAACCGGGGCAAGATGAGGACAACCCAAGGCTTGCCAAGCAAACGAGGAAAAAATACTAACGGACACACCTTCATCTATCAGTGTCTGAGGAACGTCCCGACCACAAACCTGCACTGTGATCTAGAAAGGAATGTGAGAGGGAAGACGAGGTCTAGTTAGCACACCCCAATCAAAATGGATGGGCTCATTACTTGGAGAGGGTTCCACGGGAGAAGGAGGAATACCCCCCGACATGGAAGAGTCTATATCAATGATAAAAACGTGGGCAGTATCAGGCTTACTCTCTAACGAGAGAGTAAGATCGACTGATGATGAGATCAGATCGACCACGTGGGTTGCATTCTCCAAGGGGAGAATGGGGTCAACAGGTGGAAACGGATCGACCACTTGGGTGACACTCTCTAACGGGAGAGTGGGATTGATCGAGGATGCGATCGAATCGACTGCTTTAGTTTCACTCTCTGAGGGGAGAGAGGGATTGACCAAGGATGGTATCGAATCAACCACTCTGTCAACTAGTTCAATTAAGGATGTGAAAATATTGACGACATGATCAATCGGATTGACCGGCGATGGGTCCAAAGTGATCATTCCATCAACTACAGAGGGGTTAAGAGAAAACTTACGATAAGCAGCTGGAAGTTGAGGCTATGAAACAGTGATGTCTTCTAGTAATTTCGAGGCTTTGTCCATATGATGGAAAAGGTGAGTTAGATGACTCCCTTTGCATAACATACATGGGAACTTGACTCTACTTTTCTTCTTCCCAACGGTATCGTGACTAGTTGACGGGAGGTCATCAACATGTTGTTCAGAGGCTGACAACATGGGTTGTTCAGGGTGTGTAGACCATACTTCTATAACCTTGGGTAGACCAAGGTAATCCTTAAGAAGATGGCTACCATTACAAAGCATGCAAGGGTACTTGGGCTTATGGGTTGTTTGGTTGATCTTGACATCATCAACACTCCCAGCACGATTAATAGTAACTGGTTGTTTTCCAACATGTTTGAAAGTGGTTGGAAGTTTGGATCCTTGCTTATTTTTCTTCTTCTTATTCTTTCATTTCTTCTTCTTCTTATCCACCAAGTTACTAGCTTGAGATCTTTCACTCGGCGAAGAAGATGAAATGGAAGAATACCTTGCAAGTGAAGAAGGCGAAGAAGATCTTATTGGTGAAGATGGTGAAGGATGAACATGAGGTTGATGTTCTTGGGGGGAAGTGCTTACGACCGAAGCACTTACTGCATTCAGGATTACCTCAGTAGAAAACAACCATACTACTAATCCAATTGTGAGACCCGAAAGGCTCAAAGTAGCAATGTGATGATGTCCAATGTTTCCATAAGAAGGAAAAACAAAAGTTTCCCCTGGATCAGGGGTTCCTTCACTGGTCATTTTTGGAACTGACGCCATTAAAACAAAGATCCAACCTAGAGTATGTTGGGGAAAACAAACAGCACATGTTAAAAATCTAGTAAGCAAGCAAGCAAACAAAACCTTCTCACAATGAGCTCACTAGTTGGTGATGAAGTCCAACTTCGTGGGAACAAAGTAAGAAGGGGATGAGATAGAGCGGGTGGAAAAGTTACATTGACGACCTGCTTAATGCACTCACACCCTGGTGCAAGCTCCCACACATAATCATGGGTATACCCTCCAAGGTGCCTGAGTGAGTTTGGCCAATGTCAATTCCATGTACCATGAAGACTTACCCCTCCATATTTACCTTGTGTAAATACCCTAAAGAGATAGGCCACTAAGGTTACCAATCACTATAGTAATTCCTGGGGAAACAGTCGACAGTCCGATCCACGTGCAAGGGAAGGGTATCTAGCCAGAAATCAAATTGAAAGGCTTCCACTCATCATTGTGGGTATACCTCTCAAGTGACCCCCATAATACACATAATCTCTACACCAAGACCAACAAAGCAGGGTGAGTAACTCTGTTAGTCTCAATGCGACCTCGGGATTGACTCTTGTGTTAGAAGGGCTTCCCAGGACAAAATTTAGTACGTGGATTTAACTCTCCCTATCACAAGATACTATGTTTGTTTGCAACTTTGGAAAGTTATCTTTTACACCTATTCCAAATCCCTATGACTAATCCAATGTAGGTTTGCTACTAGAAAATATAAAAATGTCTAATCAATTTTTATAAGCGCTTTATTTTATGGTTATTGTTACTCAAGAGGAAAATGGCATGGACAATATGGTGTTTTGACCGACTCGAAATTTATGCAAAGAGATGAAGATGCAATATTTTCATTTCGATGAAAGCTATGCTACGAGTAGGAGAAAAAATGTATCATTCCCAGATGCACAACGTCCCAAAATTTATTAAACTCATCAATATAAAGATTCTCAAGAAATGAGAAAAAGAGACTGTACACCAATGCACGATTCATGGCCTCCCCCGGCCATGAGGGGGAAAAAAAATCATAATTTAAGACCAAAAATACCAAGAATCATGCAATTTCGCTACTTTAAATGCAAGGAAGCCCCCAATCTAATATAAAGCAAGAAATTAAATCTTTTTGTTTCAAAAATTTCACTAAAAGCAATAATGAACTTTCTTAAAACAAAGATACCCAAACTCAAAGTTTTCTTTTAAAGCGAACTATTCAGAAGAAATCTAATCTTTCCCTAAGCAATTATAAAGAAAACACATGATTTGTAATTGAAAGACACTCAAAGAAAGAGACTAATCCTTCAAAACCAAACAAAGCAAAGATGGCTAAAATCAACTCAAAGAATGTCAAGCAGACTGTAAACAGATCAATATAGGATCCAAAAGTTCAATCCAGCTGATCAAAGCAAAACTGGGCATCAAAATATAACAAGACCCAATCCAAAATTTTACAAACAAGTTCGCAGCCTAGTAGTGAGGTGCAGTGCAAAAATTAGGCAATTTCGCAATCTAGACACAAGTAGGGTGCGAGAAGGTCGCACTTGACTGAACAGTAGGGTGCAAAAATCAAGGGGTTTTGCAGGCTGTATACAGGTGAAGTGCGGGAATGTCTATAATCAAAAGGAATTTGGAAAAAGGACTAAGAGTCTAAGTGAACTTTCAGATCCAGAGAATCTGGATGGATCTCCCACAGACTCAGAGACCAGAAAACAAACAATCAAAGCAAGGGAAACTACACTAACTAGGAAACAATCTGTTCCCGAGTGGAGTCGCCAATTTTGTTATTGGATAAATTGGTAGGTGTGGACACTAACTGATCTCCCTAGATCCACCTATATCTAGAACAAAACACACCAAAACATGACACTTTCCTTAAGTTTTAAATATTGAATTTACTAACTAAAGAGGGATAGGTGACATATCGTTTAAACGTTGCTTCCTCTCGCCATCGCCATCGTCATCTTAGCTTCGTTCCAACACTGATACAATGATGATCCTACAAAAGAACGTAACCAACCAAAGTGATAGTAATAGCATAAACTCAATATAAACCTATGCATGTGATCAAGGAATCATACAATAAAACACAACAAGCTTTATAGGAAAGAATTATATTACTATATCATATTAAATGTGAAAGAGAGATTACAATCATGGCCTTGATGTCGTAAGGTCCCTTCCAACTATCCTTCATTCCCCACACACTTCCACTCCAAGAATTTTGAGAGCATAGATCTAATAATATTCACAATCTATCTTGACAAAATGCTCATCTAGCCAAGCTAACAATCTCCAAAGCTCAATCCAATCCAAGATAATCCCAAAAGCTAACCTCATCCAAGCCAAATTTCTCCATGAGATCTCATCTCCTTTTATAAGTTGAAGAGGATAAGGTGAGGAGGTTAGGATGATCCCACTAAATCATGAAAGTGAGTAAGAACCAAACCATTTGGATGCCACCTCACCATGGAAGTTTCTCCTTCTAGAAGCATCGAGAAGATGCTTGTTTTTCCCACGTATGAGCATTTTTGCACCCTACTTATAGAGCAACCTGCGAACCTCTCACAACCTAGCTATGGTGCAGTCTGTGAGAATCAGTCATTCTCGCACCCTATCCATAGTGCAACATGCGAAAATCATCTTTAATAGGGTTTTCATAAAGGAAAATGAAACTTATTTTCTCAGGAAAAGTTCTTCTCCCTTCTTTCTTTAGGAACTCAAGCCACTGACCCCTCTGAAGACTACAGACAGGTTTACATCATTAACGGTCATAGGGATGACGAAAATAATGTGTAACAGAGGCTTAGTCCTAAAATGAAACAAAGCAAATGAACTGAAAGGAAAACATTATAAGTTTCATAATCTATGGCTTAGACCTTTTTAGGTAGCCGAGAAAATTGGAGTAGGCACGTATCGGTTGCAAAATCTGAGGGGGAACCTGACACCCTCCCGGTGAATGGCCAAGCCCTAAAACAATATTTTCATTAAAAAAAAAAAGGTTTTTGTTGTGTCTATTTTCACGATGTTTTGTTTCGACTGCAGAATGCATTTTTGTTTTCGTTTCTTGCTATAGTAATTTTGTGCTTTTGAAGATTTTGTTTGGAAAGACAGTGGTTCACCTTAATTCATGCGATATGATGAACTTTGTTTCCGACTCATCGCTCACATACAACACAAGAAGCGTTGGGAGACCTGCGATTGTTTTAAAGGGTGTTCTATCTAACCTACAGGAGAAAAACCTTGGGAAAATGATGAAGTGTTTGCCTGGTGGTCTGGTAAAACCTTAAGGGAAAGATGGTAAGATGCAAAGGACTATGTATACCTCAAATATAGAGCTAGAAAAAATTCACCTTAACCATCTCATTTTTCAAATAACAGACGTCCTCCTCTCCCACTCACTCAGGGAATTCTGCCGAAATAAAATCAACCATATCAAATAAGTGCACAATAGGAGAGGATATGCAGATAACTTTGTCGGGGCTATGGATGCTCGTTGGTAGCGGAGCAAGGTATGTGACATCGAGGTGACTCCGTCGGGGCTATGGATGCTTGTTGGAAGTGGAGAAACACCATAGCAAGTGAATAAGAATACCTAAAGGGCCTGGGGCCAGTGAATGATTTACTCGACTCTTGTCAAAAGGGGTGTTAGTCAGGGTTACAGGAAATGAAGGTGGAATAAAGGTTGAAAATCCCCATAGGCAGGGATGCATCAACTGGGGAATTTCAAATACAAGGATAAAAGAGGATCTGATAAAAAACCAGTTAAGTACTTAACCAGATTTTGCATCAGCTGAGCCCGAGGTAGGAATAGAGATTTTTCTTTCACCCAGTAAGTCACCATTTGTTGAGCACTCAACACACCCTAAAAAGCCTATGTTAAATTATTTCTTTTTTGGGTACCACTTGAGTCAGTTTCCCATTACTGAGTGGCTTGGTTCTTATCTGTTTCTTTCTTGATTGAGTCTTTGTGCATTTCTATTGCTATTGTTTCTTGAAGGATAAGTACATGTCGTATTTGGTTCAGAATGCTTGTCATCATGTTTTCCATTGATTGAGCTCACCTCAGGTCGGCCAAGCCTTTTTGCATGCACAGGAAACACCCATGGACAGACGCAGCAATCTGGAGCGATCAATTTCAGACTCATATTGTGGGAATAGACAGGTTGAATTTCGACGGTGGAGATCCATCAGGCCAATCAGATCGACGGTTTTCGTTCATTCGGAGTATCGAAATCGCGCGGGGTTTAATATCGAGAATTACCCGAAGTCCCAAAGAGCCGAAGAGCCGAAGTTTCGAACTGCCGAAGATGTTACACATTATTTTGGTCACCCTAATGATGATTTCACAAACATGTGTTCAGGCTCCCAACATGACTTTTTGCCTGAGAAAATCAACTTCTTTCCTCCTCTACAAGGTTTCTTTTTAGAAAGGGTCCACAGGCTACATATATTACACAGTGTGGAAATCTATGATTTCCGCAGGCTACTCTATAGATGGCCCATGGGATTTCCGCAGGTTGTTGTATAGGCAGGGTGCGGTGGTGTTCCGAAGATAAAAGAGGAAAGAGGCTTCATGAAGTTTCTAGAAGGGGAATCTTCTAGAATGTGAGGTGGCATCCATATGGTTGCAATCCTACTGGTTTCTCTGATTTGGTGGGATCATCCTCATCTCTTTAACCACTTCACCTTATCCTATATAATCATGGGCTTCTCATGGAAAAGGTTAATAAGCAATATTAAGCAAAGAATTGATGAAAGAATAGGCTGAAGACTGTGTGAAGAATCTTGTTCCTAGTAATGTTTGAGGCCTCCATTTTTCTATCAAGCCTTTGTGGATTATCTTCATGCGAATTTCGAAGCAAGTGTATGTGTCGGTTGGAATGAAGGACCACTAAAAGGGGACTTGTAACATCAAGGCAATTCAGTTGTATCTTCTACTTTTTATTAATATAATACGGTGGCACGTCTCTTTCCCATAAAATGATTAGTATTTTATTACATGATTCCTTGATCACATGTTTAGGTTGTCATTGAATTATACTATTGTTCCTTTCACGTTGGTTGGTTTGTGTTATCACATATTTGATTCCACAAGAGCACCGGAGTGAAGCAGGGACAACAAAGATATAAGGAAGTGATTCATAAGGTGGGTTATCTATTCCTCCTTTGGTAGTAAACTCAATGATCACAACTTAGGGAAAGTGTCTTGTTCTATCTCGTTTTGTTCTATATCCAGTTGGATCTAGGGGGATTAGTTCATGTCCTCATCTACCAATTTACCCAATAACATAAGAGTCGAAGTAACAAGAGACTGTCACCTCACTTTGGGCCAGTACTACTTCAGGAGAACTTCATGCCTCACAGTCCAAAACTCTCAAAGCCCGAAATGTTGAAGCACGTGGCACACTCATCAGTCATGACACATGGCACTCATTCCAGGTCATTTGGTTGTGTCATTCAACCATTTCCACATGACACTTGTCACTCTTCTTTCCATTACACATCAGTAGCCATGACATCATATGACATCAGGCCACCATGTCACTCTGGGCCCAAACCACTATGGGAGATTTCCAAGCATGACATTCATAAAATCCTGAAGCCCAACGATCTAGATTTTATGAGTAGAATGAAAGGACTATAGATTATTACCACAGGTGTAACACAGAATAACAGAGATACAGTAAAATTGGTTTTCTATTCAATAAGGAAATACGCTGAAACTATAAAATGCAATGGAAAACAAGCTTGTTGGAATGGTGGCAACTTATCTCTGAGAAGAGATGTGATGGTTGTGCTCATTTGCAAGAAGATGATTACAATGAGGCTCTCAAGGCCTTTTTACAATAAACATGCATTTCAAAACCCGTAAACATCTAAAAACCTAACCCTAGGAGATGAAGCACCAAAAGTCATGTGGGCCCCATTTGGGTAAGTCAGTACATCAACTTCTCGGGGTCGTAACTTTTGTATACGATCTTTGTTTTAGGCATATGATGGCCCATTGGAAAGATCTATCCGAGGACTACAACAGTTGCACAAAATTTCATGATGAAATTTCTGCAACATACCCCAAAAAACGTAGTTTAGGGCCTCAAAACGGCTTCGGAAGTTTAGGACCTGAAAAACTGCTAAAAATAGTAAATTATCAAAATTGATAGAAAGTTGTTTTGAGCCAACTAGAAAAGGTGGGTGGCCACCGATATCCACCTGGATCATTCCTCCATCCTTAGGAAGCAATGGTATCCATTGCGTTGATTTCCCCCATCAGATGAGGAAATTTCTGTTGAATTTGGCCTCGAGTGAGCCACTTGCCTTGGTGCAGGAGCTGCCCTGCTTTGAAGACTCGATAAAGTTGGATCCTTTGTTGTCGAGTTCCCTTGATCTGTATTACCAAAATCTGATTAGTGGATTCCTATTGTATGCGGTCAGGATTGAGCTCTGTTGGTATTAGTTGTTCTGCTACATCTGAGGTTTCCAATAATGGTGGGAAATAAGGCCGAAGGAGGTCCACGTTGAACACTGGGTGCAGGCCAAGGAAAGGAGGAATGTTGAGTGCAAAAGCATTATCCCCCATAGCCTTGGTGATGGTGTATGGCCCATAACGGAGTGGGAAAATCTTCTGATGGGGTCTTGTAAGGCGTTCTTTCTACAAGTGCAACCAAACTTTGTCACCCACCTGAAACTTATGTGGAACCTGATGTTGATCATGGAACTGCTTGTACTTGTCATTAGACTTATGTAGGATATCCTGAACCTGTTGGCGGATGTGTTGGATCCTCTCAATGAACTGGGTGGATTTTTCAGCCTCAGTTGGAGCAGGAGAGGAGTTGGTCGAGGTGACTGCAAGGGGAAGTGCAACATCTATGGGACCCAATGGTTGGAATCCCAACCCCACCTGAAAGGGGTTGTGGTCGATTGAGCTATGCAGGGCTCGGTTGTAGC